>CM053604.1:168002347-168042117 GCA_028646535.1 Procyon lotor | reverse complement strand
CCAATCGTGAATTCTGAATGTTCCAAAACCACCATTGTTATAGTCCATCTCACTAAGGTCAGTTTAGCTGATCTGGGTTTGAAGAAACAGGTCTTGGTTATGTTGATCTTCTCTATGGTTTTCTATCATCTATTTTATTAATCTTGGCTGCACTCTGCCTTAATCATGTCCTTCTCTTAGCTTTGGAATTAATTGGTTCTTTTTTCTTTATTCTTTACCATGTAAAGAAAGATTGTTGATTTGAGATCCTCTTAAAGCCGTTGTTGGTGGCTATGAATCCCCCTCTCACCACCACTTTGGCTGTTTCCCAAAGGCTCTGGTGTGTCAGGCTCTCATTTCCAATTGTCTCAGGTTGGTTTCTACTTTCCTTTTCTGATTTCTTTTTGACTCAGTGGTTCTTTGAAGGGTGTTGTAAAAATTTCACATATTAGTGACTTTTTGTTCTGTTATTGATTTCTAGTTTCATCTCATTGCTATTGGAAAGATGGTTTTTTTGTGATTTCAAACATGTAAAATTCTTGAAGCATTCTGTTTGGTGGCCTAACACAAGGTTTATCCTAGAGCAGCTTCCATGTATATGTCAGAAAAAGTGTAGTTAACTGTTGTTGGGTGAAGGATAAAACAGATGTTTTCAAAATAAATTTTGGAAAGAAAAGAGAGCTACAGAGGATGAACATCCCTGAGGACGGGGGCTGTGTAGGGATGGGATCTAGAGTCAGCCTGACTTTTCCAAATGCAGAGTTATATAGTTAAATATTCCAGGGGGAAGTCTAATTCTTTTTTGCATTTAGTAATTACTATATGCCAGCAATAATATAAGAATGATGGACAGATGATAGATGATACATAGATGATAGACTGATGATAGATGATTAGATAGCTTGATGATAGATAGTGGATAGATGATAGATATATAGATAGATCGATGGTAGATGATAGATAAGTAGGTAGGTAGGTAGATAGATAGACAGACAGATAGAGAAAGGCAGATAAATCTCACTTACCCAGCCCTGGAAGGAAGGTTTGACAGACGATACAACAGGCTTAGGCAGTCATCCCCTTACCTTTAACTACATAACTAATTGAAGAACGATTTTGTAGAGAATCTTAGCATCTTTCTATTATATGCACTTTGCTTCTTCTTTTATATGTATATATGTATGTTTACATGTATACATGTATATACACATATATATGTATAGGTATATACATGTCTTTCTATATATATGTTATATGTGATTTCTTCAATTCACCCAACTTGAAGGAACCCCAATAACTTTTGGGTTCTTCTCCTCCCTGATGGCCCATATCTGCCATGAACACTACTTCTCTGTTGACTGTATTCAGGCCTCCGCTGAGGCATAATACTACCCATGAAGAAGGCTCCCTCGGTGCTTCCCCCAAGCTGGAGTTCGAGTTCTCTGCCAATGGTTTTCTCCCTGTGGATGTGGCCTTTGACCCTGTTGTAGGCAGAATTCCCTGTGTGCACATCTTGGGTAATCTCGTCTCGTGTGGCCAAGGTGTGTGGGCATCACGGGGTCATCTCTGCCTTGATCAGGCCACACTATATGAGAGCTCTCCCTTCTTTACCCTGTGACGCATGTGACCGCCCTGTGGCCACATGCAGGGGCACTCTCCTGCTGTGAAGAACTCGCTGTCATGGACGCCTGGCTCGGCCTGAAGGGGCCCTCACGTAGCTGAGAGGACCCCCAGACCACAGCCAACATGAATGTGACTGAGGGCTTCAGTCCTACAACTGCAAGGAACTGAATTTTGCAAACAGACTGAATGAGTCTCCCAAAGGCCACTAAGCTCCGGACAGGACTGTAGCTTGGGCAACATCTTTAATTCAGACGTACGAGATCCTGAGCAGAGCGCCCGGCCTCACCGCGCCAGCCTTCGGACCGAGAGCGAGCGTGAGGTGAGGAGGGAGGAGCCGTGGGCCCCCAAGTGTGGGGCTGTGCTGCCGGCCAGTGGGCACTGAGTGCTGGCCCCGTGCCCATCGGAGTGAGAAGCTCCTCTCTTCACAGTGTTTTACAAGCCAAAGTCCTTCCACAAGCACAGTGCAACTTTCCTGAAGACTTTAGGGACATCTGGGAAGACACCTGCACCGTCCTCACCATCTCCCAACCAACACCCCTGTACTCCAAGCCCCCTTTACAGGGCCAATAAGATATTCTTTACTCCTTGAAGGTGGACCAGTTTCTCTCCCTTTGCTACAGTTTTACAGAAATCCTGTACACAAGTTTCGCTTTCTAACACAGAGGGCTTGAAGGAGTACTCCAGTCAAATACAGTACTCATTCCGAGAATTAGTCGACTCAATTGATTTCTCCAATGTAAAGATCCATAAAATAATAGTAATCAAATACCAGTGTGAGCACCTAGCATGTGCCTTGTGCCGTGCTAGGGGATTTGCACGCTACTTGTCCTTTTTTACAACTGCACCGCAAGGCGGACTCCTTACTGACAGCTGTCCTCGAATTACAGGAGGTGGGGGGGACCCTGACGCCCCGCGGCAGACAGGGAGTGCCAGCAGGACTTGAACCCAGACCTGTCTGGCTACAAAGCCCAAGGTCCTGACTATAAGGCACATTCCCGCCTGAGAGCAATCGCGTGTTTGTGACAGAGCAGACAGCGGCTGGCAGAAGGAGCTCATCGCCCGTGTCCGTGGCCCGCCGTGGTCTCCATCCAGCTGGCGAGAACGAGAGCTCACGGCGGGTGCCCCGCTGTCGTCGAGCCGTGGCTTTAGCTAAGTCAGCACAGACCGGATCCCCAAAATCCTTCCTCACAGTGTGTTGGAGGTCCTGGAAAAGTGACTGCGTCTGTCTACTTCTTCCTTTTCCTACGTGGACAAGGGAATTCTTGGGGTTCACAGCTGTCGGATTCCTCCAAGGATGAGCTGAAGTTCTAGGTGTGTGAGCTCCAGCGTGAAGGCAACGCTCACGAGGGTTACCTGTCCTTGTGGTTGTTACTGTGGCACCAGCCTCTGGCCGGGGGACCCGAGACGGCCCGGACGTGCACACAGACACCGGCAGCTTTGCTTCTCACATTCGGAAGCATCGGTATAAATTCTGTGAGTTGAGTTCATCCGTTTGGGTGCATGATGTGCGCCTGTGTTTATTTTGTCCCATTTCTTTACAACATACTTGAACGGGCATCTTCTGGCCTTACCTCGCGCAAACACGTGAGGGAGGTTTTGGAATTCCATCCCTCAGGAGTCGGCCAAATGGATCGCAGAGAGTGTGTGTGGGGACAGAAGAGGCCCTGTGTGGGGCAGGACGCGGGGGAAGTGTCTGCTTTGATGGCTGGGGTTACCTCATCTCCTCGATGGGACAGTTCCCAACACGAGGAATGGCTTTGGCTCATAGTAGAATCTCAATAAATGGTGTTTAGAATCTCCTTAAGGCCTAGTATGGATAACAGCTGATAGCTGTGACGTCAAGCGTGAACTGTCACCACCATCTAGTGGCAGTGGTCAGACGTGTAGTCACTGAGGAATGTGGGGGGAAAAGTGTTTACCCTTAGAGCGTGTTCTCTTCCCGAGTTACCTGGGACACAAGCCCTGATGCCCAAGGTGCCCCGCATCCCACGGACCAACTGCCCTCTTCAGCAGCTGTGTGCCGTCCATGGGGGAGCTGGGAACGGGCATCCGGGCACTGCCTGCCTCTGCCGTTCAGGTGAGAAATCCAGGCTGAGAAAACGAAGTCTGACTTGGCAGGAGTCAGGATTTCCTGAGCACCTTCCCGTGCAGCATGAGGGAACTATGAGCTGAATTCTTTCTTTCTTACGTGGCTGGTTCCTTCTGCACGTCTGTGACACTTTATTGTCCAGGGAGCGTGTTTTGTATAACGTAAGGCATCAGGCAATAATGGCACATTCTGCTCACGCTGCGTGCCAGAAACAGGCCACGCACAATGTATTAGCTCATTGCAATGTAGGGAAAATACTGAGAACGATTTTCTTGGGAATTTAGGGCAATGGTTCATAAATGTGTAGACAAACTCCTACGTATCAATCTTTTTTTGAAAAAAACAGGAATATTTACAGGTCTGTTTTAGAGGCTGTGCGGGCGCAATGACAATGTCGTGAGGGCTGTTCCGTTTGCTTTCGTGACACTTATGGAGCATCTTCTTTCACACACGTCCAGGCTGATTTACAACACTCTATGTGGGCACTAATCATGTTATCTCTGCACACATTGTCAAGAATCAAAACATTTTTAACTACCCAGTGGTAGCTGGAAATCGTAGGGCAAGAAATCAGAGACACTCCACCAGTGGAAGATGTCTCGTCCATTAGCACTTGGCCCAAACATGGTTGGATAGCACAGAATCAATAAACACTTCTTAATTAATTCAACAACCTCTTCTCCCATATTTCATCATCGATGTTCCTTTTATTTTTCCTGAATATAGAATAATGAGTATTTCTTCCATAAAAGCTGTTGATTTACTAAGGATAATGATGTAGTCTGACGTTTATCACACGCTTGTTAGAGAAAAATTCGTGAGACACTGTCCTAAGCACTTTTTATGCTTGGGATGCAAAAACCTGCGGGCATATGCCTCCATCGTACCTGCATAGTTTACAAAGCAGAGTGTTTCAAGCTCTGAACCAACACTTGGAAATGACGATTACCCATGAAATTCTAGATTTACAACATCCCTTGATACAGTAGGAGATGGGCTGAGCGGGCCTATGGACCAGTCCCACAAGGCCATGGCCAACTGGAACCCAATGTAAGAGCCCACGTGGGACGGCCCATGTGCCCCCACTGCCTCTGGTCTCCATCGCCCAGCGAAGGCACACAGCTCCGTCCTCTGCCGTCAGCCGGGCCTCTCCCCTTGAGCAACACAGCAAAGCCTGCAACAATCCGTCACGCCCACACCCCGTCCATCAGCAGCCCTGCGACCTGTCTGTCTACACTCTCCACAGCCGCCGCACCTCTCACTGCATGGGGGACACTGTGGTCTTTCACCCAGGATGCCACAATGACGTCCTGCCTCGCCCGCACATGGCTCTGCACTGGTCCGAGTCTCCTTGAGGTTCCAAACTCATCGAAGAATACTCCTTCCAGAAATGCCACAGTAGCTTCTTCCTTCAAATAGGATAAAATCCAAACACCTACAGCCTGAAAGGCCACTGTCCATTCTGCCATCACTGCGCGGCTTCCTGGGCTATCCTACCCCCACCTGCCACTCTACACCTGTGGGTATCAATGTGTCTCTCCCTCCGACGGGCCTGCCTCCCCTGGTTTAGGGCTCTGGCACCTGCCAATATCTCCACCTGCAGTGACCCCACCAGGCCACCACCTGCTCATTAACCCTCCCACTCTTTGTCCCAGAAGAGCTCTAAGACAGACACGGATGAAAGAGCCCTGCTCCTTCCTTTCAGGCTTTGCCTCACCCCTGCTTTTATCTTCTTGACGAAACGTGGTTTATGTCTTCCCTGCTGGGTTAGAAGTTTTGATGCCAGCCGATATTTGTGTGTGCCCAAATCTCTATTTTCTTTCTTTTTTTTTTTAAATTTATTTTTCAGTATTCCAGGATCATTGTTCATGCACCACACCCAGTGCTCCATGCAATCCGTGCCCTCCTCAGTACCCACCACCAGGCTTGCCCCCTCCCCTCCTAAACCCTCAGTTTGCTGCTCAGAGTCTGCAGTGTCTCGTCTCCGTCTCCCCCTCAGATTTCCCCCCATTCACCCTTCCTTTCAGTGCAGAGGTTACAGCAAGAGGGCCACACGTAAGCAATGCACGGGCAGCACTTGTAAAGATTCTCATCTTACACATGCCAGGGGAAGTATGACGCTGAGGTCATGTAACCTGCTTATGGACTGAATTCAAAGAGCCCTACCAAACCCCAAATCCTCAGAACGGCTCCTTTCCCCGTCCCTCACGTGGGGTGATCCTGTCACACACTTACGAACCAAATAAAGCACGGGATTGTGATGTAAAATTAAAGGTATATAACATTCCGAATATAAGAGTCGCGGGCCCTTTCTTTATTGCAGAAGAAAAAGGAAAGAAAATATCTATAGAACATGATGGAAAAACCAAGTGGTGTGAAGCTACCTTGAGAATCCGGTGGCAACTTTCCGTAACCAAACCCTCAGAAAGGGACCTCCTTCCGCACAGCCACAAGCACTTTGCGCTGTGATGGTACCAGTTCTCATCTGGGCACTTTGCTCCTAGACTGAGACACCACCTTGGAGTCCCCCTTAGATGTCCGTCGGGACTGAAGCCAGGATATGCTGTCAGGACTCCCGCTGTCCCTATGGGGGTGGGAGGGAGAAGAGCACAGGGTCTTCCTCTACGTGGACTTGTCCCTGGTTTGAGCTGTTTGTAAACTTCGTTGCTGCAGAGAGAGGTTTCCCACTTAGAAATTCAGCTGAATCGCAGGCAACCCAATGATCGCTCCGTCTTGAGAAAAATGCCTTCCCCTACGTTTCAGGCTTATTAGGCTCTGAATTTTAACCAACATCTCCTGATTTAAACATACAAAGCAGTGCTCTCATTTGGCAACACAGTGGAGGGAGTTAATTAAATTAGGTACTAACAGTTATTGTTATCAATACCTGGGGCTTTTGCCTCACGTTGGTGCTCTGCACCGACCCCCTAAAAACGAAAGGTCTTATTTGTAGATGCAGCTTAACATCATTTTTTAAGCTTTGAATTTGTTCCTAATCATCTACTTGTGTATTTGTGCACACATATTATTTATTTCACTTTGCCCTACATCTTTTTAAGAAAATCAACCAGACTTTTTTATTCTCTATGGAAATTCCTTTAGAGCTGTATTATTATGAATCATTTCAATCCTAAGGGTTCTGATTGACCTTAACATCCATACGTAGCCCTTATCGATCAACTAATATTTGTCAGGTACTGTCCTAAGTTCTTCAGTATTATTTATTTTTCACTTCTCTTCAGCTTTATTGACATATAATTGACACACAAAGTCTGCACATAATTAATGCACACAATTCAATGAGTTTGGTCATATGCATACACTCTTGTTACTATCACCACAATCAAGGTAATAGACATTTCATCACTTCCAATATCCTTGTGCCCACCTCCCCTTCTTTGCAGGAAAAACACTTAACATGAGATCCTCTTAATAAATCTTTAAGTGCCCAATATCTTACTGTTAATTACAGGAACTATGATGTATAGCAGATCTCAGAAACATACTCATCTGGTATACCCATAATTTTACACCCATTGAATAAGAACTGCCAATGTCTTCCTCCCCCCAGCGCATGATGATCATCACCAAATCATCTTCTTCTATACCTCTGAATATGTTAGATGCCTCATTTAGGAGGAATCAGGCATTATTCACCATAGCCAAGATATGGAAACGACCCAAAAGTGCATGGGCAGAGGAATGACTCACTTTCTGAAGATGACACAGTCTATCCATAAAACAAAGTATTATTCAGCCTTAAAAGAGAAGGAAATCCTTCAACAACATGGAGGGACCTGGAAGGCATCATGTTAAGTATGTCAGTCCCTTCAGTTCTTTAGCATTATTTTTTCCCTCACAATTCTGAGAGTAAGTATTCCATTCTGACTTCATTCCACAGATGCTCTTGAGCATCCGCTATGTTCCAAACAAAGTTCTAGGACTGGCTGTAAAACAGTGAATGAAACAGACACAGTCCCTGCCCTTACTTGCCCTCTAGTGCAGGGTCAGAGGCAACAAACAAATCAATGACCATGGCATGTCCCATGGTGGCAGTAACAGGGAGGAACATCAATCCAGTGTAGGATATAGGAGAGGAGAAGGTGTTTGCTCCCACACAAGGCTGCACACACATCTACAGCACATGGCAAGTAAGCCTGCACATGTCTGAGAGGAGATCATTTCTGACAGAGAAGGCAAAAGCACTAGACAGAGTGTGCTTGACATGTTTGAGAGGCTACGAGGATGCCGATGAGCTGGGGGAGCGCGGGGTGGGAGCAGCAGGGCCCGAGATCAAGGAGTGATGGTGAAGGTTTATGCAGAGCCTTGAAGAACATCATTAGGACTTTTGATTTTTTACAGAGAGAGATGACAAGTCGCCAGAGGGTTTTGAGTGGAGGAATGATGTACAGTAACTTTACAAAGAATCACTACAGTTTCTGTGTCGAGAATAGACTGAACAAGGGCAAAAACAGAAGTAAGAAAATCAGTTAGGAGAGAATTGCAATAATTCAGGCACGACATGATGGTTGAGACCTCAGTTGTGATTAATGCTAGAGGTGACAGAAGGTTGGATACTGCCTATGGCGGGCAGACTAGAGAGAGAGTACATATATGGGTAGAGGTAAATGTGGAGTAAGAGGGATAAAGCAGAGTTAGAAATAACTATAAAGTGTTTTAGCCTAAGGAGCTGAAAGGAGAGAAATACCAAGAAGATGGTAGGAATAGGATTTGGATAGAAAGTTTAGGACATGTTATGTTTGAAATGCCTCCTGAACATGTAAATGGAAATGTCAAGTAGACAATTAGATGTACGCATGTGGAGTTCAGAGGAGGAATCTGACCAGAGAAATTTTTGGAAGAGTTCAACCTATAGATTATAGTATTTCAAGCCACAAGATAGAGGGAATATCAGTGGGAAAAACAGCAGACCCTGAGATGTCCAATAATCAAGAGTTATGGACACCAAGTAGCAGCAGTAATGGCACCGAGGAGGCCAGAGAAGCCAGGAGGAGAACCAGCAAGTGGTGTCCAGGTCGGCAGTGAAGGCAGCGTTCACAGGGGGAGGTGTGATCAGCTGCGTCAAGTGGTATAGACAGGTCAAGGGGCGCGACCGAGGATGACGAGCTGGTCTGATTACCCGGCCACAGACTGCCCACTTGCCTGGAGTGGGGGGAAGAGCAGAGCCTAGACTGGGCTCAAGAAAGACCAGGGAAGAACTGGGCGTAGGTAATAAAATCAGTGTTCAAAAGAGGTTTTTTTCCCCCTAGAGAGAAAAAACAATTGCAAGAAGGGATATCCATATATGTACTAATCCAGGATATCTTAGTTAGTAAAATATAAATATGGGTATCTTTCCGAATTACTATCACTTTATATGTAATCTGAAAGTATGTAAAATATCTGACTTCTCTCCTCTCCCACGTCGCCTTGATTCTTCCTTATTTTTCCGTTACCTCCCTCAGAGAAATATCAAGCTAGTATACAGTTAATGTCAGTAAACAAACAAATAGATTTAATCTCTACATATAGTATTCTGTGAAATTACCTTTGCCTGAGACCTTACTTTTTTCTTAAAGATTTATTTATTTGACAGAGAGAGATCACAAGCAGGCAGAGAGGCAGGCAGAGAGAGAGGGAGAAGCAGGCTCCCCGCCAAGCACAGAGCCTGATGTGGGGCTCGATCCCAGGACCCTGAGACCATGACCTGAGCCAAAGGCAGGGGCTTTAACCCACTGAGCCACCCAGGTGCCCCTGGGATCTTAACTTCTAACAAACCCTAGTAAATTGTCTCTCATTTGTTTCTTATAATAGGCTCGAGTGAGTGGCCCCATTCCTAGCACACGGTAGCAGATATAATATTGCATCTATGTATATGTGTACATCTATGTTAATATTTATAGGGTTTTTTAAATTTTTTTAAGATATATTTATTTGAAAGAGAAAATGCAGGTGGCCATGGTGAGGGGCAGAAAGAGTCTTAATCAGACTCTGTGCTGAGTGCGGAGCCAAATGCAAGGAGCTGGAAACAAGAGTCAGAGCTTAGCCCCTGTGCCACCCAGGTACCCCATGTGCTTTTGTTATTTTAATGAGGAACCTGGTCTTAAGGATTTTCAAGTGCCTTTGTCCTTAGTATTCTACATCTATCAGTGAAATTATAGGGTTTTTTCCCCTGATATTTAAAAATCCTTTTAAAAAGAAAAACCTGTGAAACATAAATAGCTATTTTTATCAGAAAAAATATAGCCTCATGAATATATAAATCAAAATGGATTAGCCTCACATTGAACAGCATAATATTTAAATCATCCTGGCAGAAGGGACTACATGGCTGCATTCCTGAATGGGGAGTTATTTATACATTTGAGAGACAGACAGACAGACAGACAGAGCACGAGCTGTGGGAGAGGCAGAAGGAGAGGGAGAAGCAGACTCCCTGCTGAGCCGGGAGACCGACTCTGGGCTCGATCCCAGGACCTGGAGATCACGGCCTGAGCTGAATGCAGACACTTGACCGTCTGAGCCACCCAGGCGCCTCGGAGAGTAATGTTTTTTATTGAAATATGTATTTATTTATTTGAGAGAGAGTGTGCATGTGTGCTCATGAGTGGGAGGAGGAGCAGAGAAAGGGATTCTTCAAGCAAACTCCCTTCTGAGTGTGGAGCCCTACACAGGACTCAATCTCATGACCTATGAGATCATGAGCTGAGCTGAACCCAGGAGCTGGACACCTAATCTACAGAGCCACTGAGGTGTTCCAGCAAGGGAGAGTTATATATAGAATTCTAGAAAGTATATGTATTCTGTGTGTGTGTATGCTTAACTTATCAGTTCAATGTGTTGTATTTTTATACATTCGGTGCTTGCTTTAGCAGCACATTTACTAAAATTGGAAGAATCAAGAGGAGACTAGCATGGCCCCTGAACAGGATGACATGCACACCCATGAAATGTTCCTTATTTTCTTCATTACAAAACAAGAAGCTTGGGGGCGCCTGGGTGGCTCAGTCGTTAAGCGTCTGGCTTCGGCTCAGGTCATGATCCCAGGGTCCTTGGATCAAGCCCCACATCGGGCTCCCTGCTCAGCAAGAGGCCTGCTTCTCCTGCTACCATCCCCTCTGCTTGTGTTCCCTCTCTCGCTCTGTTTCTCTCTGTCAAATAAATAAACTCTTTAAAAAAAAAAAAACAAAAAAAAATAAGAAGCTTGACAAGAAACTACCGATCATCAAAACAAAAAAACTCCTAGAGTAGAAATGTACAATAATTGAACTAAAAAAATTCATTAGTTTTGAAGTAGACGACTAGGTGGAAGAAGCAATCAGAAATTTGAAGGATAGGACATTAGAAATTACCCAGAGGAACAACAACAACAACAAAAAATTAAAAGGAGTGAAGAATTTATGGGGCATAAGAAATTATGGGGCACAAGAAAAAGAAAAAAAAAGTCACATGGAAATTCCAGGGGGAAATAAACAGAACAGGCCAGAAAGTATATTTACACCAATAATATCCAAAAGTTTCCTGAACCTGAGGAGACAAATGGACATCTAGATCCATGAGGCTCAATGGACCGCAAATAGTTTGAACCTGAATGAGGCTACTCTAAGACACATTATAAATACATTGTCAAAAGTCAGCAAGAGAAAGGATGGGAGATCCCATGAGAACAAACTGACCCCAAAGTTACCAGAGGAAGAAAATAATAAAGAGTATTTAAAGAGCAGAGATAGAGAACATGAAAACAAGAGAAAAGATTAAGCAAACTAGGAGTTGGGTCTTTGAAAAGATAAACTAAACTGACAAACCCGTAGCTAGGCTAACTAAGGACAAAAAAGCAAAAAAGACCCTAATGAACAAAATTACAAATGATAGAGGAGAAATCAAAACTGATACTACATAAATACACAGGATCGTAAGAGGTTACTATGAACAATAATACAATAACAATCTGGAAAACCCCAAAGAGATAGAAAAATACACAGAATCCTACAGCTTACAAGACTGAATCAGGAAGAAATTGAAAACCTTAACAGATTAAGGTGATATTAGTAAGGAGACTGAATCAATAATCCAAAATCTCCCAACAAAGAAAAGACCAAGACCAGATGGCTTCACTAGTGAATTTTACCAAACATTTAAAGAATTAACACCAATCTGATGAAACTATTCCAAAAAACTAAAGGGAAGAGAAGACTCTTAAATGCATTTTATAAGGCCAATATTATCCTGACACCAAAACTAGAAAAGCACACACCTAGAAAAGAAAACTAGAGGTCTTACACATTTGGATCAAAAATGTTGCTTATTAAAAACTGGTGGCATCACAATTCCAGACTTCAAGCTCTATTACAAAGCTGTAATTGTCAAGATAGTGTGGTACTGGCACAAAAATAGACATATAGGCCAATAGAACAGAATAGAGAGCCCAGAAATGGACCCTCAACTTTATTATTAACTAATCTTAAACATAGCCAGAAAGAATGTCCAGTGGAAAAAAGACAGTCTCTTCAACAACTGGTGTTGGGAAAATTAGACAGCTATGTGCAGAATGAAACTGGACCATTTCCTTACGCCATACACAAAAATAGACTGAAAATGGTTAAAAAAAAACACAAAATGTAAGACAGGAATCCATCAAGATCGTAGAGAACACAGGCAGCACCTCTGTGAAGACAGCTGTAGCAACTTCTTGCTAAACATGTCTCCAAAGGCAAGGGAAGCAAGGGCAAAAATGAACCACTGGGACTTCATCAAGATCAAAAGCTTTTGCACAGCAAAGGAAACAGTCAACAAAACCAAAAGACAACTGACAGAATGGGAAAAGATATTCACAAATGACATATCAGATAAAGGGCTAAAACCCTTAGCCCTAGGGCTAAATCTAGATTTAGATAAATCTAAAAATCTATGAAGCACCTATCAAACTCAACACCCAAACAACAAATAATCTAATCAAGAAATGGGAAGAAGACAGGGACAGACATTCTCTAAAGAAGACATACAAATGGCCAACAGACACATAAAAAAAATTCTCAATATCACTCATCATCAGGGAAATACAAATCAAAACCCTAATGAGATACCATCTCACACCAGTCAGAATGGCTAAAATTAATAAGTCAGGAAATGACAGATGTTGGCAAGGATCCGGAGAAAGGGGAACCCTGCTACACTGTTGGTGGGAATGCAAGCTGGTGCAGCCACTCTGGAAAACAGTATGGAGGTTCCTCAAAAAGTTGAAAATAGAGCTACCCTATGACCGAGCAATTGCACCACTGGGTATTCACTACAAAGATATAAATGTATTGATCTGAAGGGGCACGTGCACCCCAATGTTTATAGCAGCAATGTCCACAATAGCCAAACTGTGGAAAGACCCAGATGCCAGCCACCTGACAGATGAATGGATAAAGACGTGAGATACACACACACACACACACACACACACACACATACGCACACACACACACACCACACACACACACACGCACACACACACACCACGCACACACACACACATACGCACACACACACACATGCACACACACACACATACGCACACACACACACACACATACACACACACACACACACAGACACACACACACACACACACACACACACACACTGGAATACTACTCTGCCATCGAAAAATGAAATCTTGCTACTTACAGTGACATGGATGGAATTAGAGGGTGTTATGCTAAACTAAATAAGCCAATCAGAGAAAGATAAGTATCATGATCTCCCTGATATGTGTAATTTAAGAAACAAAACAGAAGATCATAGGGGAAGAGAGGAAAAAATAAAACAAGACAAAATCAGAGACGGAGACAAACTATGAGACACTCTTAAGCATAGGAAACAAACTGAGGGTCGCTGGAGGGGCCAGGAGTGAGGGGCTGGGGTAACGGGGTGATGGGCACTAAGGAGGGCACGTGATGGAATGAGCACTGGGTATAACATAAGCCTGAGGAATCACTGACCTCTATCTCTGAAACCAGTAATTGTGTTAATTGAATTTAAATAAACGTCTTTAAAAATTGCCTATTAGATAGTCTCATTTTCGGATTAAAATTCAGATGGTCTCAGATTTCATGGTTTTCAGTTCAATATGTGACTATAAATTCGCCTCTAGAAAGTTGGGATTAATTCTCCCATAGAAGCAACGCTCAGCGATGGCTGGGTTCCTGGACAGTCCTCACGGGGCACTGGGGTTCACGAACGACTTCCTGGTGTGCACCAGAACCATGCAGTATTCCCGACTGCGCTCTCTATATGGCACACTTGTTGTTCCTGGAAGACATCCTGCTTAGTTTGAATGAGAAATACGTCAAGAAATTTCAACTCTAGTGAGCAAACCAGTATCTTCCCCTAAACTTCCATATTTATGCCAGTGTTCAGTTATCAATAAAGAGCTTTATTTGTTGTAAAGGAGCTCAAGAGATTCAAAAACCAAAGACTGATGGAATTCGGGAATCAGTGGCTGGGAAATTCCGGTTCCAGGCAGAAGAGCAGGAGCTCTGCTTTGTGGCTGCCAAAATGGTAGCTCTGTGCCAGGGGTTGCCAGGAGAAACCTGGTATTTCTGCTACGGCATAAAGAGTTGGTACTGAGGAGGGCACACATTGCGTGGAGCACTGGGTGTGGTGCATAAACAATGAATCTTGGAGCACTGCAACAGAAACTAATGATGTATTTTATGGTGCCTAACATAACACAAGTAAGTAAACAAATAAATTCAATTTCATAGTATCTAATTAATTTTTACAAAGTCAGTTAGGTGCACTCAAAGGAAGTTTCTCGTTAAAGAAATGACCTCTCCTCCTTCCTCCCCACTGTGGCATCCTGTTAGTTTCACCTCCTAAGTAACTCTCAAGTCTATATCTTCCTTTTGACTTTCATGTAATTCATTTGAATTACCCACATATCTTGCTTGGAACTGTTCGATTCCTGGGTTTCCTTACCTGGCACACGGGAGGTGGTTTTGTGAGTGACTGCTGTTGTGAACTGTACCTGCTGCGTGATGCTAATGCTCAGGGTGATGAACACCGAATGAGAGACCCATTGGTGATTCCATCGAGCAGGTGCCCCAGATTAGTGCAGCGTAAGACTGTCTTCATTTGGTCCAATCTATTCTTGATTTCTGACATGAGGCTGGGAGGCTGCTGACAGAGAGCCATACGGATGGTGTCCCCTTTCTCCCTGAATTATCTCCCCAAATTTCCCTTAACAAGCTACTGAGTGGCTCATAAAGGTAAACAAGATCCACTCTGCAATAAATTATTAAAAAATTTTCATTGTAAAGAAGAAGTTTTTATGCACCATCACCCAACTGGCCTCGTCAAACATTGATGTTGCTGTATATATTGTAAGGGGTGAATTGTGTGGATTGACAGGTAAATGGTACTGCGAACTTTCTCTGTTTTCCCTATCTGCTCATTTAGTTATGTGTGATGCCCTGTGGTTTTATATTTATTACTCCTGATTTCATGTGCACATACCTAATGGACCAAAGTGGCAATTTCTAAAGATGACTGTGAAGTAGAAGAGGAATTTTCTAGGCATATGGACAATTCTGATAAGGTTAGTGATAAAGAATTACAATCTTATGAATCATTCCACTGCACTAATGTCACACGAAACACAAAAGGAATTTTCCCTTTACAATAAAAGCCACGTGTCATGGGTTGTACATGGGGAATGGAGGTTGTCCCATTCACTGTGCACTGCAAGTGGAAAACAACTTACAAACAAAGCACTGGCTTTGGCAAACCTGAAGACACTTAACTGCAAATCACAGCTACTCAGCGCGGAACAGTGCCGATTATTTTAAACAGTACTGAAAGCTCAGAGTAAAGCTTTTGCTGAGAAGCCAAAAGTCACATTGATGAAAGGCTCAGGAAGCAAGTCATTTAGTAGCAGAATTTATTGACCAGAGAAGGCAAAGTCAAAGAGTTGGTAAAACCTTAGTAACATGGCATGAAAAATTATAGTGACTATGTAGTGAGAATTCCGCGAGAAGATGCAGGGCGAGGGGCTCGAATGGCCCCACTATCCACAGCACGGGCTCGCCGGGCGAGCATGCGCTGTGACCCGGGGGGGGGGGGGGGCAGACGTGTCCACTGCGGCCTCGGTTTCAGGTCCCTAAGGGTGGGGCTGGCCGTGGTCGGACGGAAGCCTTCCCCAATCCCACGGCCGCAGTGACAGGCCGAGTTTAGAATGAGAAAGATGGATCATGGCAAAGGTTGGAAGGCAAGGGAGGGAATTCTGTGGACCACGTCCTAAAGGACCGCAAGGGATGGGGAAGCTGTCCTGGGAAGAGCAGCCTTAGGGGCACAGCGGGATCCTCCCCAGCCTCCGCGGGGGCTGCCCGCTGGGAAGACAGCCCTGGGGCTGGGAAGGAAGGGCAGGGAGTTACTGGAAACAAGCAAACAAAAATGTCCTGACACAAAGCTCGAAAACTGATGTATTTAGCGTTTATATGGTATACTTTTTTTTTAAAATGAGATCAGCTCACAGACTTGTAGTTTTTGCATATTTTTAAAATCAAGAAACTTAACATCTTAACTACATTTTGAACTAAGTAATATATGCCAAATTAAGGGGTTCTCAAAACTGTCTATTTATTTATAAGATTCATTTATTTATTTGAGCGAGAGAGAAAGAGAGAGAGAGAGAGAGAGCGAACTTGAGCCAGGGGAAGGCCAGAGGGAGAGAATCTTGAAGCCGATTCCCTGCAGGGCAGGGAAGCCTTTCTCCAGGGCTTGATCCCACAGCCGTAAGATCACTACCTGACCCCAAACCAAGAGCCAGATGCTTAACTGACTGAGCCACCCAGGAGCCCTTTAAAATGTCTTTTTAGGAAGAGCAGTTTTAGGCAGTTCGTTATAAAGGTCCCTCTGAACCGCGGTAACTTTCCTTTATCCATCAGAAAACTGTTCTAGGGAGGCTGCAAACATCTTCAGAAGTGGTTTAACCTGAATACAATGAAAGGAAATGGGGAGACACGTGGATACTAAGCATAAGACATTTTAAAAAATTAAGAGGATTCAGATCTGATGCACACCCTACACATCTATTCTGCTGCAAGAATATTTATATGCGTATACTTCACTCATTCACAACCAACCCACGGGTGTCGACTGACTTCGAGCATCAGATGATGTAGGTAAACTGTACTTTTACTCCATATGAATGTAATGTGTATGAAACTGAGTCCACTTCACATACCAATACAGAAGATTGAAATGTTTTTTTTTTTAATTTTTAATACCAATTTTATTTACAATTAACAAAATTATAAAAAACTACTTATTTTAAGTGGAAATGAATAATTCTCATTTCTTAAAGTTAGTAGAAGAAGATGTATACTGTGTTGAAGACTGCACAGAAGAGGGTTATTATTCCAGAAGTAGCTTACCTCATGTTATAGACACGCCACTTACCATCTGTAATGTGAAGTGATTTTTTCGGATTTATTTATTTATTTGAGAGAGAGCATTGGGGAAGGGAAGAAGGAGAGGGAGAGAGAAACTCTCACGTGGACTCTCCACTGATCACAGATCCCTACATGGGCACAGGGTTCGATCTCACAACTCTGAAACTGTGACCTGAGCCAAAATCAAGAGTGAGATGCGTAACTGACTGAGCTACCCAAGCAGCCCTGATTCGAAGTGATTTTAAAGACTGACACCAAAGAACTGAATGTATTCTAGTAAAAGATCTGTAAGACTCCTAAAACCAACCAGATGACCAGTCAACCAATCAACTGACTGACCAATAAGTTATGGGAAGGGAAAAAAAACACCACAAAACTACTCTGAATGCCTTTCATCAGTTAGTGTAAGGTTGTGTTAAATGCACTGTAATATTAATTTATGGGTAGACATGAGAATATACTTAAAAAGGCTCTGCACTAACATGACAGTATTTCAGATTCACAGGTATATACCAATGTCACAAGCTTGCTGAAATACGAGTATACTAGTAACTTTCTTTCAAGGATTTTTATAATAATTTGGGAGGTTGTTAATTGCCTCTTCAGATAAACCACTTCATAAAACACAAAGTATGTGACCCAGGTAGCTAATCCATAATCTAATCTTATATCTGCTTAGTGCCTTAGTTTCTTTACTGTTATGAGAATTTATCAGAGACTAGATGCCTCAAACTTGACAATATGATAGAGGCAGGATATCCATGGCAACCAAGACAAGAGGAAGCTAATGGGTAGGCAAGATTGTGACCGATACAGACTTTGCGTAGTCAACAATTACAACTGCACTTTAGAACCCATAACTGTTAATAATGGTGTCCGTTGCAGCACTGTTTATGAGAACAACATTTTGGAAACAACTGGAATGTCTATTAACTTGGGATGATTGAACAAATTTTAATATACCCATACTTACACATACATGCTGAAGACATTAAAGTGGGTGAAGTAGACATATAAATAAATAGATCTTGAGAGATGCCCATGTTTTATGAAGTGAAAAATAAGCAAAGGATTGCAGGGCATTAATAATATTTGTCTATATAATGTATATACATGGATATGTATGTATATGTCCATAAATGTGCACACATATGGATGCATGAATAATCAAATATCCATATTTATATAGTCACAGAAAGGCAGATTTGGGGCAGAGAGTAGAATTTAATTTGTTCATATATTAAATGTTAGAATTTGGATGACATTTACTTTCTCTGTGGTTAATTTTATTTTTCAAAAAGAACTGAAACATACATTTATAATTTAGAATGATAGTATGTGTATGTGTGTGTTCTTAAGGGTTACATTATTAATTCTTTACTACCGTATCTCATTGTTATCTAGGTCAATGCTTTTCATAGCCTAGATAAAATACAGGAAGACAGAGAGGATAGGCAAGAAGTATTCTTTATGAGAGTAGCAACTTAAGGCAGAAATGAGGGTGATATTTTATTACATAGGAACAATGAAAGGAAAAGTCTGAAGAGAAGAAGGGCACATGAGGTCAAGGAAATGGGAAATCTCGGTCAATGGGAACAAAGTTTTGTTATCCAAGATGAATCATTTGGGAGATCTAAAGTCTAGCATTGTGACTATGGTAATGATACTGCATTGTACACTTAAAATTTGCCAAAAGGGTAGATCTTATTTGCTCTCATAATTAAGGTAACTTAATTAACTTAAAAGAAAAGGTAACTACATAAGGGGATAAAGATGTCACTCAGCTTGATTATGGTAATCACAATGATTACATGTATCAAAACATCACATTTTATGCCATAAAATCATAGAATTTTTTTGGCAAATATATCTCAATAAAACTGGAAAAAAAACCCTGCAGAAATATATACTATATCTGTGAATAAACAAATATTAGATATATGATCTTAATATATTGACTTTATGATTGTTGAATTTAATTGTTATAATAAATTCCATTTTTCAGTTCAGTTCTCTATGACAACTTCTGGCAATTCTATTCTAACATAAAGCTGTGTAGGTTTTACATTTCGGAAGAAGACTAGGAAGGAGAAGGAGGAGGAGGAAGGGGGAGGAGGAAGAAGGCGAGAAAGAGCAGGAGGGGCAGAGGGAGAAACGTACATATTGAAAGTGATAGGAAACACCCTGAAAACCATTCTGACTAGTTTAATACGAAGTCTGAGTGGGGTACAGTCGCACCAGTGGCACCTTGGCGAGTGTGTGCTATAAATACAGTTGGGTTGAAGAGGATGATCGCTGGAGCAAACCAGACTGGAAACTGGGGAAGGGCCGGGGCTGGGAGGGCAGGGCTCCCTGCTGCATGACCCAATGTTGAGGTGCAGGCAAGTCCAAAAACACAGAAGGGCTCAGAGTTGACAACAGGCAGAACTACGTAGCCCCACAACTGCTGCCATGATTAGAAGCTGCAGTCGTGACTCCCACGGCAATCTTGACATTGCGGTCAATCAAAAGACTAATTGACCAGTCAATGGAAAAGGCCAATGGGTGGTAGCACCCAGATTTCATTGAGTTGGTTCGGGTTGTTATCTTAGTCTAGCTATGTTAACCGGGACACTGAATGTTTCAGAACATCCATAGATGGAAAACATTATGAGAAAGTAAATCCACAAGAGCGGAAGAAACAATTTGAACAATATGTCCAGACAGCCAGACCTAGGAAAACTGAAAGTCGTACATGGGTAGTCAGAGAAAACAGGACACCAACCAATTGTTAGGAAAATAACAGAAAAGAGTCTGCCGGTATTTTCCTAACCAGTGGTAGAGGATGCAGTGGGGGCCAGAGCCATTGAGGGGAGAACCCCAAGGTCCCATGCTGTGATCAGAAGAGCCATACGGAATGGTGGGTATGGGAGAGCACTCCGTAGGCAGGCGGTGCTCAGGGAGGTCCTGGGCAGAGCTGTCAGGAATGGGCCTCAGGGTCCAGGAGGGAGCCACAGCAAGCATCATGGGAAGTGGGCAAAGTCTAGGTGGAACCCAGCAGAGGGTAGAGAAACGCTTTAGAATGGGTGAAGGAAAACAGGAGAGCTTTACTGAGAAGTGCTGGTTATCGGGGTATGGTGTGCTCTTGGGCTTCAGAACCGAGTGAGAGACTGTGGTAAGGTTTTCAATGCAGAGCTACATGGAGATGTAGCCGACCCATCTAGTGTGGTAAATGAAGACCACAGCCTGGACGCCATCCCTGAGGATTTAGCTAAATACTCCCAGCGACACATCTCCAGTGAGGGTGCGAGGAGGCCGGCTGAGCTCCAGCAGGGCAAGAGGGCAGAGAGGCAAAGCGTGGGTGCCTAATAATTAAGGCTGGATCCATGAACTCCATTTTGAAAATTGCCCATCTGGAAAAATGCAGTGAAAGCTTGCTTCGTTGAAGATTTTACATTTTGTTGCTCATCTTCCCAAATCCTGCATCAAGATAAACTCATTTTACATATAAAATTTTTAAAGATTTATTTATTTATTTATTTGACAGAGAGAGAGAGAATGAGCAAGAGTGCATGAGGGGGGAGAGTCAGAGGGAGAAGCAGACCCCCTGCTGAGCTGGGAGCCCCAAGCGGGACTTGATCCTGACACTCCAGGTTCATGACCCGAGCCAAAGGCAGCTGATTAACCAACTGAGCCACCCAGGCGCCCTTCCATATAAATTCTAAATATATATGTATCTATATATATGCTAGCTTCTGAAGACTTTTAATTCAAATATGAAGGGTTTTTTTTCTATTATGTGTCAATCATAATTTTCACTTTTTCATTCATTTAATTATTTCTGTACATATGCTCAAATATACACAAATGCATACATATAAAGATGCCTAAGTTTGGTGTTAGATATTTCTCCATGAAATACATGTAGCTGAGCATTTTAATCATTGTATCTATACAGGGCTCTGCAAGTCAGTCAAATGTGATATTAAAACTGCTTCCATAAAGCAAATATTTGAATGGGTCATTTTCTCCCAATGTTAATGGGAGAGTGTTACAACTGGTGATTTTAATTCTGACCAAGGACAAATGAAGTCAGATAGGAATGTAGCTAACAAAGTCATGCCCTAGATATTTTAAAATCTTTGTTTTTCCACGTATGTGTTTATTATATAAGACTTCTCACAATACTTGATAGCACAAGACATTGGAACTATTCAGAATCATAAATGCCCTCCATGGACATTATAAACATGAAATATTTAATTAAGAACACTTTTGTTCATCATGTTAGAATTTAGAAGTGATCCTGTGAGATGAATCTATTGGCTTCAGTCATCCAGCAAAATGTGTCATATGAAATACCAGTCTTTCTCTCAACAACAAAAAATCCCTATTACAAGTAAGTTCAAAACCACTTCATTGACTTCAAGGGAGCCATGTGTGTGCTAGATGCTTCATATTAAGTAAGTGATAATAATTTGCGTTTCTGTCTTGTAAGCACCTTAAGAGGAAGGTAGGACTCCACATTCCTGCCCAGCACAGAGACTTACTGTTTCAAGTACTGCTGCCCAGCGTGTCCAACCGCTGACCTCGGAGAGATGGCCAGAGGGTGCCCATTGGTGGGCTGCCCTGCTCCCCCTCCACTGCCGGGGGCCTCCTGGCACTGTTGACAGCTATCAACACACTTCACACTTCGTCAGAAACCCGCAAAAACACTTAGCAGGTCATTAACACAGTCTTTCGAACACACACATCAAACCATCACTTAGAGGATTGTGAAGACAAGCAGAACACAGTATCCAGACCTTTGGAATCTTCTCTTTTTAAGTCTGCACATTGGTGAGAACCACTGAGTGACTCTCGAAAATACAGACCAACTAGTGGAGAGCCTTGTGCTACGAGAAAGCCTAGTGCTTGCAAAATATTAACCACAACCAAGCTTAATAATGACAAATGAAACTTTTGTGTTGTATGTATGACATTCTAATGAAAACAAAATTTTGTTTACCTGGAAACATATTAGTACAATATATGTAGCTATTTTTAGGACCCATATAATATGTACTTTTGTGGGACTGGTGGCCTGGAAATAGCTACATAATATTAAAAAAAAAAAACAAAAACCTTCAATTATGGCACAAGCTTCTCTGCCTCCCCAGAGATATAAATAACAATAAATAAACAACAAATATTTGGTCATTATTACAGCCATTTATTCAAAACCATTTATTGGTTCTCACAATAGGCCATCCACTGTGCAAGAGAGTAGAAATTCAAAGATGTCATATACATAGGCTTGCTTGCAAAAGATAATTTAAGTAACTTATTTCATTCAAATTTAAGATTTCTAAGATGTACCTTAGAAATAAGATGTACCTTTGCATTTTGTGCCACTAAAAAATAAGCAAGCAAAAAGCTCTTAAAAATAAGATGCAATGTTTAATTTTAGCTTTCAGCAAGTTAGGAATTGGTCATACAAAGCTATTACTGTTTGGGGAATTTCCTGTATTTTGAGAGATTTGACCATTTCTCCTGCTTCTGTTGAAAGGCATGGTCAGATGCTCCAAGGAATGCTTGGAGTGTGTAGGTAATCTTTTTAGAACTAAAGATGGTAAAATGAAATAGAGCTTCACCTACTTGTGGTTCTTTTTCCCTTTGTCCCCTCGTAGGGTAATACAGGTCCTGATTTACCAGGATAATTACAGGCTTGGGTTGTTTCCAGCTTAATTATTAATACATTATCCTTTAAAAGAGTTTTGGTTCAGTTAATAAATCATATGGTCAACCCATTAATTAATTTGTTGGTTTGCAAGAAAGTATAGAATTTCTGCCATGAATCCGATGATGAATATGGTTTCGGTAATTCAATAATACCACATTTTCACCCTGATGCCCTGTCTTTGTGCAGGGAGTCTGACAAGACACACAAGCATGCAGCAGTACAATACTTTCAAGGTCTGAGAGTTTAGTAGCATGGCTGGCGAATAAGTTTGCAGGAGCCAAGTGGCAAAATGAGAGTGGGACGGAGTCAGGTGCCCTGCCACGGAAGACAGATCTCGTGAAAGGAACCTCTTCCCTGTGGACCGAGGAGAATTAGTGAGGGTCTAATGCTAAGCAACAACAGAGGCGTATTTTACCTGTGTTCTCATTGCTGTAGAAACACAGGCATCGAGACACTGTGGTGGGAGCTTCCCTGAGCACAGTTTTCGCTCAAGATCCATATGTGGGCAGTAAGTATCAAACTTACGAATGCGTGTAAATTATTACTGTAATTCTAGTTCAAGGATTTAACCTGCCGAAATAGTTGCCGAGAGAGTAAACGTAAACATGTCTGTTTATGATCGTTTATAAAGATGATCTTGTTTACGATTGTGGAGCGTGGGGTCAGTCTGAACACCTGTTTAGAAGAAGAGGCTGAACCTGGTTCTCTCCCACTATGCCAGTGCCCTGCGAGACCCCAGAACCGTGTATTTGGGGAGAGACAATCCTAAAATTAGAATTGCCTCTTAAGGTGAACGGGAGAAGAAAGGGAAATAAAAAAAGGCCAGAGAAAAGGAGAAATGAGCTGAAAGGATGGCAGCAACGACTCACTAGAGAGTTCTCTTGGCTTTGAGTGTCCTCGGGCAACAGTGAACTTCTCTCAAGGTGTACTTTGGTGGAAGTCAGTGCGCTATCATGACCCTAGCATCCCTGCAAAGGGATATTTTGCTGTGTGCCTCCTTTATTGGACTTGTCTAGCTAATGGGTTCTTGGCTGATTCTCTGTCTCTTCCTTCTGCAGTGGTCGGCATCTCCGTGCACACAGAGATTTTAGCTGCTCTCTTCACCACCCTTTGGCAATCATCAACAGTGTGTGACTCAAAAATACACTGAATGAGTAAGTTCTGTATTGCTTTTGCTACGTGTATAATTATTAATGGGCTTAAGCAAGAAAAACACGGAAAAGAAGAAAAATGCAAAAGGAGATGTGTTGCGTGGCAGAGTCCTTAATATATTAAAAGGCAAAAAAAAAAAATGTGACCACTTATAAGATGTAAACCTAAGTGGGAAGAGAAAACTAGTTATTTCTGCCTCCTTTTCTCATAAAACACACACACACACACACACACACACACACACACACACACACTCATAGAAAACAAAACAGAAAACTTCCACCTTTCTGCCATAAGGACTAGATTCATTCTTTTGAGCAAATTCTGGACACAATTCTGGACAAAAATACTCATAAAGCTACTTTTATGTTAAAACAACAAGGACAAGCCCTCAGTAAACTCTGCGGACTTTTCTCACAGTAGTGTTACCTGGGTATTTCACTCTTCTCCATTGCTACAAATAAGCACTATTCCAGCCTAGATATTCATTCACTCACATCAAGTAAACTGTTGCTGGATCTTTTGTCAACAGTCTTTCTTTCTTTGTTTCTTTTTTTTTTTAACTTTTGACTGTAGTCTGCACATTACTGACAGATGAGTCATTCTAAAAATGCTGTGTCCATCATGTATGTGTGTATAAGTATTTATACACATATACATGTGTGTACAGAAGTGTGTGTGTAATTCGTGTTTTGGCTTAATGTGCAAGCAGATCAGAAGTGCAGACCTCGTTTCCTATTTTTTCTGGAGTACCAAGAAGAGATGATAAAAATAACTGCCTCTGGTTTGAGAAGGCCGTGTTTGGGCTGTTGAGAGGAAATCAGGTTAGCGGGAAGAAGGGTCCATCGCCTCTCCTGTGGCAGGAAAGGAAAGATGCCAGGAAGGGCATCCAGAGACCCGAGGAGGAAGGAGTCTCAGGAGCCAAACTCCGTTCGTGAGCAAGGTGCAAATATGAAACTGCACGAACAGGATGGCGTTGGCAGTGGAAGAGCTGCCACAGAGACATGGACGTGTTGACAGTGACAGGGATGAAGTAATGAGCTGACAAGCACTAAGGGAGCACGTTGGGTGCCAGGAAGGGAGCTGGCCCACAACCTGACTTTCTGCAGGGGAGTCCTGTGGCCCAGAAGACAACTGATGGGGCCGCGAACTGGAGCACCTCAGGACTCAGGGTGGGAAAGGGGTCTGGGACAGAAGGATGGAGATCCTCAGGACGGTGTCACCGCCATGACCAGGGGTCTGACGGCCTCCCCACCAACGTGGGAATCCCCAACAGGTACGTATGACCTACGGAATCACATCTCTTCAAATTCTACTTCAAAGCCTTAAACTATTACACATAATATTCACTTTTACCTTAACTGTAAGATAATTCGGATGCAAATGAGTGTCTTCTTTAAACCTGTATGAATTTGGTATTTCAAATTCTGTAAAAAAACTCCTGAGTAGTGAGAGTTAATTCTCCTTCCCCAAAAAGGGATCTGATAGACAGTTGTACTTTCTTACAAGCAATAAATATAAAGCAACTTTTTAAAAGTTTTCTTCAGATACTAAGACTTGTACGATAAATAAAAGGTATAAATGTATAATTGTTTTAACTGATTATCTATTCCCTAAATACCTCTCCAATCCCTCTTGTGTTCTCCAATCCTGACACCACTGTCCTGACACAGGCTCACACAATCTTTCACAATTACAGCAGAGTCCTGGTGTTTCCTGCTTCCAGTCACTTGTCCTTCCAATCTGTCCACCTGACTCTTGGCAAAGTGATGTCACCAAGGCATTTAAACGGCAACGCCATTTTCCCTCTGTTTCCTGACCCCCGTTGTCATTAGCACAAAATTTAAACCCCTTACCGATTCTTCAGGGTCTGAATTCTGTCTTTTTAAATGTAGTCATTATTAATTGTAATGAAGAAGAAAAGGAGGATGAGGAGGAAGGCGGAGAGGAGGAAAAGGGGAGGAGGAGCAGGCGGAGGGGAGGAAGGGATTGAGCATTTGCCAGAATATGTTCTAGGTGCTTCATGCTGATGTCTTATCCTTCACAAGGGCCTTCACCGGGGTCTGACCAAGCTGGCACCTGGATGGCAGCCCTTCGCCCTCTATAACTGTGAGAAATAAAGTTCTCTGTTTACAAGGTACCCCATCTGTGGTATTTTGTTATCGCAGCCTGAACAAAGTTCAAATGCTTGAAATCTTTGAAATTCCCAGAGTTTAACATCAACAAAAATACTCTCTAAGGAGCTCAAACTAAAATTAGGTACTGAGGGGCGCCTGGGTGGCTCAGTGGTTTAAGCCTCTGCCTTCAGCTCAGGTCATGATCTCGGGGTCCTGGGATCGAGCCCCACATCCGGCTCTCTGCTCAGCGGGGAGCCTGCTTCCTCCTCTCCCTCTGCCTGGCTCTCTGCCTACTTGTGATCACTCTCTCTGTCAAATAAATAAATAAAATCTTTAAAAAAATAAATAAATAAAATAAAATAAAATAAAATAAAATAAAATAAAATAAAATAAGGTACTGAAGGGGCGCCTGGGTGGCTCAGTTGTTAGGCGGCTGACTTCGGCTCAGGTCATGATCCCAGGGTCGTGGATCGAGTCCCGCATCAGGCTCCCTGCTCCATGGGAGGCCTGCTTCTCCCACTACCATTCCCTCTGCTTGTGTTCCCTCTCACTGTATTTCTCTCTGTCAAATAAATAAAATCTTTAAAAAAAAAAAAAAAAAGAAAAGAAGCCTCATTTAAAAAATAAATAAAATAAAATAAAATTAGGTACTAAAATTACATCACCACAGAATGCATTTGAAATATGAATATATCTATGTGTAACACATGAAGATACAGACATACACTCACATATCCACGTACAGATTCTCGGGAACGCTGTCTGTGTTTAATCTTCCCAATGGAAACCACATGGATGAACTTTTCAGACCATTTGCTTATAATTCCTCTAATCTGTAATCCATGCACCATATATTACCTTCTCAAGAATTTGGTCATACAAGTTACTGAAGTTTTACCTGAGGAAGCTGAGTTACTGAATGTATATACAACAAAATAATTTCATAAGTATCTAATTACTGAATTAATTTTTATTGACCCTCTGCTAGACTAGTATGACAGGAGCAGTTGCACTTGGGGGTTTAGAAATCTGCTTCTCCACTAAATTGGGTCTTCTTGAGTAAATTGTTTTTTTGAGATTTATTTATTTTTATTACAGAGATTGAGTGCAAGCGAGTGTGAGCAGCGAGAGGGACAGAGGGAGAGGGAGAGAGAATCTTAAGCAGACTCCATGCCCAGCCCTGAGCCACATGCGGGGCTTGATCCCAGGATGCTGAGATCAGGATCTGAGCGGGAAACCAAGAGTTGGATGCTCAGCGCACTGACACACCCAGACCCCCTGAGGAAATCTTTTTTAACTTTCTACCTAGAACATAATACATAGCAGTTTCTCCTAATATTATATATAATATATATTATACACACACACACAGTATATATATTGAGCAATTATTAGTTACAATTAATATATTATTTAATACATAATCTGTTATAGAATATATTATATTAATATATAGTATGTATTCAATAATAATGCAGAATGTATTGATATGATTAAGAAAAATTATATATTTATATGTATTATATAAATATACATATGAACAGAAATCTAGTATTTTTTTTAAGTTGACATTCCACAATAGGTCAAATTGTGATATTCATGACCCAGCTTTCCATGGCAATCATCTTGCACAAGCAAGTTTATGTTAATGCTTCATATACACGGATGCATGTCACTTGATTGTATAAGAGTCAAAGCAAAAATAAGACCAGGAAAGTCTATAAATCATTGAGAGGATTAAGGTTTCAATCAAAGAGGAGCTTGCTGATTAATCTCCAATTGACATTGGAAATTGATTTTAGTTTTCTATTCTATTTTATTTCTCAAAAGTTTGCAAATCAAGCCGAACATACAGATTGAGGTAGAGCAGCACTTCTTATCTAGAATTCCGTGTTAATGTTTCTAGCAAGAGTCTCTGTCTGGATACCTTTATATAACTGTTTTTCCCTCTTATGCTCAGTATGTAATATACCTTCATCACCATGTGCTTAATCGGGAAACCCCCTTATTTGGAATGTCTCCCAAGGAATCAAATTAAGCTTAATTATACTTAATGGCAATGACTGCTTCTTAATTTGGATGGTAATTCTGCTTAATTGAGATGCCTTCAGGTGTCTAAGTGGTGCTCTAGTAAAGAGTATTGGTGTGTATGAGTGCATCAACCTGCAATGTCTTGTTTCTTCCCTTAACATTTCACCAAAATAAAGGAAGAAAGGCAAAGAATTTACTGAAGCAATATAACGCAAGATTCCCAAAATTTAATGTGTTAATTGCTGAGTGTTCAGAATCAACAAAATCTGTATGAAATCATGAGAAATATCTATGTAAATGTATGCAAAGATAAGAGAGAAAAGTGAAACTCCTAAAATGAGAAAAACGTATCAATCCAAGTGGCGTACGTTCATTATTTTACTGATCATTTTACAGTTTGGCCAAGTTGAAAAATCAACTTCAAAATGTCAAAGAACACACCTCACACATTTTAACAAATTTTAGGCCACAGGAGTCTGCAAAAGCAGGAAAACAATGGGATCTAAAATGCATCATAAAATATGAGTCTGATGATAACCAAAACCTCTTTCTTTGACATTTTGCTTGCGTGCATGCGGTAGGCACACTGGTTACCGTAACTGTCAGCACTGCCTTCTGGCTTCCAGAGAGTTCTTTCCTCAGACCCCCTGGGAGCCGGAGCATGGGTGTACCATTCATCTGGATCTGGAGGAAAGTCTACTAGGGACATTCTAGAAAATTTCTTCCGCTTTTGAGAAAGACATGCCTCATTTCTTTGTTGACCATGATTATGCCACAGTCATCTTGTGACCCGAGGTGGGTGGGCCCTATAACTGCCCTAGATATGGAGCAGGAAAGAATGGGAAACACCAGAGTCCTCATGAGGGAAGCAGGCATTATTACCGCTCTGGAGAGTGCAGCAGGAAAGATTAGGAAACGTCTGAATTATCAACAGTGTTCCTGAGCTCCTGAATGAAACCTGGAATCTCACTGGCTCTACCCTTTTGTTACGTGAAATAATGTTTCTTAAAAACTTCTTCTAATACCTACAACCAAAACATCCTATTGAGACACTGAATAACCTATTATTTCATTTCCATATGGCACCCTTCCTGGTGATAATGGAATACAGAGGTGCAGAAATAAATGACTCTTCTTACAGAGAGAAGAGCTAATGAAGCGCCATCACAGGGCAGTGAAAAGACACACAGGTCCTCATCCTGCCTTAGGAGCAAAAGAGCTGAGAAATCTTTTACAAGTATTTTACATTCCGCAGATCTCCGTCTCTCGCCTATCAGATAAAGGGTGTTCAGACAATAGGAAGCTTCCTTTTAAAGAGAGATTTCAATTATTCTAGAATGATGAGAAAGAAAGAGACTCAGATATATAGTTATATCTGTAGTATAAAGATATTCATGATTATTCATAGGTGATCTGGATTCAAATGAATTTTGAAAATACTATAAGGGTTTTAATCAAGTTTCCTGAAGATTTAGCTTGGAGTCACTGCCTATCCTATCAGAACACAATGGGTTTATTGTTTCTTCCACACAAAGGCCTCCAGTACTTTGAAGTTCTTTACCTGACACCTAGAATTGCAAAAATCCCTATCATTCTTTACAGTGGAAGCCCACTCCGCCCTCCAACTGACACAGAGAGGAAAATATGCCATCAGCCTGACTCTCTTTGACTCTGTTTGGCTTCCCTGCAAGACATCATGCGTATCCCAGATCTCAGCAGTGAACAACACACTTGTGAATTCCAAACTTACCTCTACCAGTTTTAGCCACTTGAATGAATATACAGCAGGCTCCTCACTCTCATTATGCCTAAAACTAAACTCATTATCTCTTCCCATTAAAAACAAAAACAAAAACAAAACACTGGTTCCTGAGGCCCTTTCCCTGGTTTAAGGTAGGGAGAACCTATATTATTCCAAACAGGAACAATTTGGAGAATAAAGGAAGGTCATTATTAACAATGGTGCAGGAAACACAGATGATATAGGGTAGGGTGTCCCCAGAGGGGCTGGAACATGTGTTCATTCTGGTAAGGACTTTACCACCCACCTTCAAACCCATTCTTGATTCTCTCTTGAGTACAATACCTTCACAGCTACTCAACTGTAACCTTGAGAGTTGCAAGAGAGTAGATCTTAAAAGTTCTTACCGTAATACATTTATAATTATGTGAGATAACATATGTTAACTGTTTTGCTACCCGTGTGTGTGTATACACACATATATAACTACATTATACACCCTAAAGGAAAACAATATTATATGTCCATTATATCTCAACAAAACCGGGGGAGGGGAAGAACACAGAACCTCCAGAGTCGGTGGGAAGCCACCAAATGAAGAATACTCACTTGATACCTAACTCTGGGCGGACTTTCTGGTAAATGCGGACATATGTACACAAATGCAGCAGGAGCTTTTCACTTCCAAGAGCAAACAGTAAAGGTGCGTGACATTTGTGAGGGTGTTTGTTTTCGACAGTCATCTGATTGGGAGTATTGATCACATCGCTACACGGAGATGGAAGATGAGAGCCTTACCTTGTCTGGATCTGTCGTGGTGATGACCCACACACAGTGTGCATTGTCCTCATACTGCACCGGGTAATTCGGGGAGGTGATGATGCCACTAGGTCCACGCAGATTTGAGCCACATGTTCTGGCTAGAAACACATAAACACGGCATTAGTTTCTGCATCATTTTATCGGTGTGGTGGAGACATAACGGAAACATGGATCGTCAAGTTAACTATTCACTAATTATGATAAAAAGCGGTTCGTGAACTCAAGTTGGTGAGGGACGTCTGCTCAGCCCTCAGGACCCTGGTTTGGCACCTGCAATGTCAAACTAAACCCGAGGCGTCACCACTGACCATGTTCCTGATGCCGCCATGGCCAGTGTCAAATCAAAGTGGTCCATCTCAATCCCACTCTGGCTCAAGGACCGTCTCCATACGCATTTGGCTGGACATGGGTGCATGGGCTGGAGGGGAAAGCAAGTGCAGGGGAGCTCCAGAGACCCCCACTACGCCCTAGGCTGTAGGACAACCTCGTCTTCTCCACTACAAATGAGGGTGGAGGGACAGATCATCTCCAAAGTCTCTTTCAAGCTTTAGATTCTATTCTGCAATCAACTATGCAAATTTCTTTACAGCACAATGCAAACAGGAACTTCAAATAGAGTCGACAATTTAGAGAAAGAAAATAGACATAAAGACTCTAAAAGGGAAAAAAAGGACCTTAAATTGAAAGGCCAAGTATAGAAATGACATAACCCAACAAATATGACTATTTTTTACCATAAAACAAAGAGTTCGACTGACCTCCATTTTAAGAAAGGGTTTTTTTTTTTCAAATCAATAGATAACTTTTAGAAATCAAGTGTCAGCTTGCAATGCAACCTTGTCTTACATTAATAATTTGAACTGGGTTTGAGAAAAGAGCAGGAAAAATCTAATTTCACAAGAAAGAACTAATGTAAGGGAAGCTCTAGTTCATTTTCCTTAGATTTCATATCATACAAACTAATTAAACTGTCACCCAATAAGATTAATCCTAGTCAGGACCCATCTTGCCTTTGTTCTTTTTCTTGGCTGAGGACCCACTACAGGTCAGGCATTGTCCTGGGAGATTCGGTCACAAAATTGAAGACAGGATTCTGACTTCCAAGGGCCATCTTGTGGCTGAAGGGTCAGGAGAAACCATTTGACTGAGCTCCTCCTAACTGCCCCCAGGAATATACACTTTGTGTTCTATATATCAACATAACAATAAGACAAATCATACCTATTCCTGATAATAGTTCTTTATTGTAATGATTAACTGACCTGATCTATCTTTCCTACAAGGTTGTGAATTTCTTGACCTTGAGAAAACATCTTTCCCTTAACGTCAGCACCATATACAGTGTCTATAATTGCTGACATAAAAATGTGAAGAGTAGACAAATTTTCAGTGGCTCAATACTCACTATGAAAATAATTAGCTAAAAATGATTTTACTATACACTGAATAACAAAAACATGGGGGAGTCAACATTTAAAATATTGATATTTAGGGGCGCCTGGGTGGCTCAGTCGTTAAGCGTCTGCCTTCGGCTCAGGTCATGATCCCAGGGTCCTGGGATCGAGCCCCACATCGGGCTCCCTGCTTGGCGGGAAGCCTGCTTCTCCCGCTACCATTCCCTCTGCTTGTGTTCCCTCTCTCGCTGTGTTTCTGCCAAATAAATAAAATCTTTAAAAAAAAAAAAATAAAAATAAATAAAATAAAATAAAATATTGATATTTACTTTGCAAATAGGTAAGATTTCTTAGATAAAGATGCATAAAAGATGGTCTGCTTTGCAAAATTCAGTAGGTATGTCCTGCCTCAAAAGGTTCTCCAGCTGAGAGCTAAGTGCCCACAAACAATTCCACCTCTGTACTCAATGAATCCAGTTCTAGGAACGTGTTCTCGGAAAAGATAGTGAGCTTCAGATATGAAAGTTTCCTAAAGCACCTTGTTAACAGCATTCATGAGAAAACTTTAGAAGAAAAGTTATCGTCAATAAGTGTTGAGTTACAATATCTTTATCTTACGTGCTCATTCTTTGTTCAATTTCTCACCAAAAAACATGGAGGACATTGGATGAAGGAAAGGAAGGGTGAATTGGGGGAAATCAGAGGGGGAGATGAACCATGAGAGGCTGTGGACTCTGAGCAACAAACTGAGGGTTTTGGAGGGAAGGGGTTGGGGGGGTTGGGCGAGCCTGGTGGTGGGTATTGAGGAGGGCACGTACTGCATGGAGCACTGGGTGTGGTACATGAACAATGAATCTTGGAACACTGAAAAAATAAAATAAAATTAATTAAAAAAAAAAAGGAAAGTTGATGCAAGCATAATGTGTTACTCAATAAATATTTTTGACTTAATTTTGAATTAATAGTATCAAAGTGCCATTCTAAGGATTTCAAACTTCAAAAAAAAAACACATCTAAAGAGTGAGTGAGTGCAGTGGGGAACTAATTTGTTACATTCCCACTTACAATTTGTGCTCATCCAGCCATTAGCCCCAGCTGTCATTCTGCTAGAAAGTTCACCAAATCTGACATTCCGTCAATGGCCTTGTGTCCCACTTGTCTGCTTTGAAGCTTGACCCTTAACTTGACTTATTCAAATTGCCTACCAGCTCTCCGTGAAATTCATCTTACCATTGCTTGGGGAAATATGATTTTTAGTGATCATATATTTCAGTGAGATAACCATTAGTAAAATATTTATGGGAAAGCAGCACATTTCCCAGAGTTTCATGCATACTTAGAACTGTGTTTCACATAGGGTGAGTGATGAATCCAGTCTCCTTGGAGATATTTTTCATCAGAAATTGTCAGGTTAATTCATAAAATCATTTTTCTTTTTCTTTTTTGTCTAAGAACCATATCTCCATTTTTGCAATGCATTTCTCTAATCCATTAATTTTGTATTTTTAACCTGTACTTCTAATGAAGCCATCAAAATAATCAGCAGAAATGAATTATGTGGGGTATTCTCTGTTTTGATAATTAGAACAATTCCTAGCATTTGGTAATTTTCCCCATAAATACTCGTCGTAATTTTTAAATAGTATAATGACTTTAAATTACATGATCTAACTATAATTATTTAATTCTACTCTTCTGCTTTAGGAAACTGTTAAAACTTTAGCCAGTATCACAGACTTTACCCCTCTAAATCTTCTCCATCCTCATCATCTACTTCTTCACCAAATGATACTAGTACCTCATCACAACAACTACCTATGATTCATTAGGTGCTGCTTTCTGTATCAAGGCCCTCCTACCAATCACAGATAACCTTTGGATCTCCCACTAGCAACCCCTCCTAGTCCAACAATCTATGTGCAGAGTCCTTACTGAAAAATTATGATGCATTTTGAATCGTCATGATTTCTCTGGGTTATTCTCCAGGTGCACACAGTGATCGTCACGCAGGCTGGGCATTATCTCCTGAACCTCCTGCAGACGGTCTGTTCCCCGGGGCTTTCCTTCTGTCCTGTGGTTCTGCCACAGGTTATGTGAACCGGCCAGTTCCCAAGCCACCCCACAGCCCAAAGTCCCTCCTCATCAGCTTCAAGAATCAGAAGGCTACTTTCCTTCAGATCTTCTGTATATCATATGTCTTTAAAAACCTAATCTCAGGGCACCTGGGGGGCTCAGTGGGTTAGAGCCTCTGCCTTCGGCTCAGGTCATGATTTCAGGGTCCTGGGATCGAGCCCCTCATCAGGCTCTCTGCTCAGCGGGGAGCCTGCTTCCCCCTCTCTCTCTGCCTGCCTCTCTGCCTACTTATGATCTCTCTCTGTCAAATAAATAAATAAGATCTTAAAAAAAATAAAAATAAAAACCTAATCTTTGTGAAGAACAAGAAGAGCTAGAGAAGAGCACAGAACAGCCTGAGGGGTGAGAGAGGAACCAGGACTAACTGGAGCCAATGGGTGAGCATCAGGTGCTCCAGAGCTTCGGGGATGTTCAGGGTGCGTGCTTCTGCGCCCCCACACCCCCAAGGTCATGTTCTGTGAGACTGAGGGGGGCCCGTCGGCAGGGCAGGAAGGAAGAAGGGGTGCTATGTGGATCAGCAAGCGTGCAGGACCTTCTGTAGGAGGATGATCGGTTTCCGTTTATCTGCAAACCACAGGAGCACAGCTTTGCCCGCGGTTCTAACGCGGTCCTTGACTGGGACTCGACCAGAGCTGTGGATGCTCATAAAGCCACGCTCCTACCTGATTCGGCTGGCTAGAACCCCGCGGGTGTGTCACCTGGCCCGTCTGCTTCCACTCCCGGCCCTTTACTGGCTCCTCAGGACACACTGGGAATGGATCCCATGGCTCTCCAGACCAGTACAAGCCATCCGCTGAGCCAGGCCATCGGGGTGACCAGCGCAAGCCATCGGCTGAGCCAGGCCGTCGGGGTGACCAGCGCAAGCCATCCGCTGAGCCAGGCCGTCGGGGTGCCCGTGGAACAACTGCACGGCCCCAGGGAGGACCGACTTCCTCCCCAGCACTGGCTTCTGTGCAACACAGGCGTTCAGGTTCTGCGCAGTATTTGTTGGCCAACACACTTAAAGAATGGTAAGACTGTAAAGTCAGACAAGACTTTATAGCAAGCCCTTAAAATATTCCCAGAGTTGAAATGCACGTGTATATGTTTGTGCATATGATCGTGGAATACCGCTGTCTATTCATGCTAAGTTCTCTCCGTTGTCAAGACTTCCTGGAAATACAACATCTAACATAAAGGAATACACACTTACATGCTTAATAATGCTTAATGTATGGCCTTGAGTAATCACCAGACCTAATGCACAGCTAATAGTACTCAGTGACCGTGTTCTAAACTTGTTAGCTTGGAGTTTACTTACATGACTTACGGTTTTAAAATTAAATGAGAATTCACAAAATGATAGTACAAAATACATCAAGAGGGAAAGTGGACAGGGAGAAAAAAACTGATTCTGAATGCAAGTATATGTCATTTATCTATTTAATCAACGAATATTTATTAAGTACAAACCATATTTGTTTCACATAATTTATCTTTTATAATATGAAGTAATAATTTGTCTACTTATGTAAATTCAGTTCCAGGAATCTGTACTGTTCTATAGTAACTACTTAATAAATCAAGTTAATTGGAGGGGAACATTCTAATTGACTAAATTTAAATTAAGAAGTTACCTGGACTCATATCTCAAGTGGGTTTCAGGCACATTAATATTATATTCGATACTCTGTTGCCTGTATGTTTTCAGGAGAAAGCATTGTTTTCAACCACATCTCTCATGGTTATTTTCAGACTGTCAACCAAAGCAGAGAACGCATGTCATAGAGGTTAAGAGTTGCTTTTCTTAATCACAGCTGAGTTCCAAGCCTGATTTATGCAGTTGCTAGACATCCAGTCTTAATTTATTTCATTCTACGCCCCTCAGTTTATTCAATGAGTATAATAAAAGTAACTCCATCTGTGATTTCTGTCAGGAGAGCAAGGAAGGCACTCAGCACGTGGCCCCGAACGTCACAAGCTGTGTCTTCCAGAATGCATGTGACACGCTTACTGTGAGTACCGCACTCTATCATGGGCAATATAGCAGAGAGAGGGTAAGACTGAGATCCCCGCCTTCCTCGGGCAAGTCAACACCTAGACATGTGCCATCTAATCTAATGGGGACATAGCAGCTTTCTAGAAAGGTCTGAGTAAGGGCTGGCAGAGGACCTGGAAAGGGCTTATTCCGGAAGATGGTCATGGAAGAATTTTGGAAGAGATGACGTCTGAAGAAAAGTGCAAGATGGACAGCCATGTGGACACCTGGGGGAAGTGTCCCAGGTGGAAGGACAACACATTTGAGGAGGCTGAGGCAGAAACTTCCCAATTATGTCCTAGGAACATAGTCGCCAAATCAATATTAGTGTTCAAGTCATTTTATGTCAAAAGAATTTGAGAGTACAATAAAATAGCTTTAATAACCTAATTAAAAAAAATAAAAACATATATTTCACCCAAGTGGCCTTCAGCTGAAAAGTATAAAACCTTAGTATCTAGAAGAAACAAGAGAAATTTTTCCCAATACACTGGAATTACCATAGAAGTTAAAAGCCTGTATGTCTCTTTAAATCTCTGAGGTTACAGCTATCCGATAAGACAATCAGTATACAAAATAACATCTTAAAATTGATTTAAAATTAAATCTGGCAGAATGAAGAGTCCTCATTCAGGTGTAAGCGGCCTTTTGACTACTACGTACAAGGTCATTTCTGTGCGGACAGATAACAAGGGTAGGAAACAATAAACTATAAAAGTTCTTGGTAAATGACAACTTAATAAGTTGAAGGCAATTCTTAGCTAGCCTAACCTGGAGTCCCAGGAAATAGCTTTATTCTATGACCCCTTGTGTCTCTAACTGGCTTCCAAGTAACCGCAGTTACGACTACAAATAATACTTCACTTTTCTTAGGTGTTCTTTCAACTCAGTGGGCAACTAAAAATACTAATTCCACAGATCAGAGTGCATGAGTATTAAAGGAAATTCTCTCTACTAAGCCCCTGAAAATATTGATGGAATGAAAGGCCAAGCTGAAACACTTTACTTGAAAAAAAAAAAAAAAAAAACTATATCCTCTTCCTTTGTTCATTTGCTTATTTTAAAAAAATCTAGCAAAGATAGTTTATGTAGTTTTACACAGTGTACGGTATTTTATCCTGTGAAAAGTCATAATAGTTTCCATACCTCTAAGTGAAGTAGCACAATTTCCAACAAGATCTCTTACATAATGCCCGAGCTATGACAACCATCCATCTACTCAGTAACAGAAGGAAAAGCTAATTAGCTAATGTAAGCATTGGCTAACGACACCAGTGTCCAGATGTGAAAGATCACTTCTGATTCACTGCAATTTATCAAATGCTTCCATCAGGTTTGCCTTCTCTAGAGAAGGCACGGTAATTATTTAAGAGTTAGAGACCCTTCATGAAGATGGGAACTTTGAGAAAAAGTCCTTAATTCACCTATCTGAAATCTCATAAGGGTGCAAAGCTCAGACCAGGGGCATTTTACTGCATTTGAGAGATGGTTGAACTTAGAATATGTTGGCTGAGATGATCAATATGAGGGCTTATTTTTTTTAATTTGCTTAAATTCAATTAGCCAAGGTATAGTACATCACTGGGTTTTGATATAATGTTCAATGATTCATAAGTTCTGTATGACACCCAGTGCTCATCACATCATGTGCCCTCCTCAACAGCTTCTTTAAGGCTCAGAACAAATCAGGAAAACCCAAACTTTGAGGTTCTCTTCTTTCATACCACTCATTATGATGAGAGCAAAGACTGGAAAATGAACTCAAAAAATTGCACTTCGCGTTTGGGACCCATCAATAGCTAAGCAAGTTTCCCTACAGCCTGTTTTGGGAAGTATTTGAAAAATTATTAAGTTTCATGGTAGCCATCTCCCCCTACAATTTAGATATCAAAAGCTACCTTTATGCAGAAATAGTTATAAAATCTCCCCTATTTTTTTCTTAATTTCCACTTAATTTTTTTTTCCTGCTCTTCCGTAATCGATCAGCCCATCATTAGCAGTAGGTAGATGCACTATTTAATAGAGGGACCAGTGACAGACTCAGAGTTCCTAAATACTACCCACCTGAAAAACTTATAAATTTTAATAGAAGAAAGTATATTCTCCAGTGAGGGATGCCACCCAGTGACATGAGGCATGACTACTGACCTCATTCCTATCTAGAAGGGTGTCACTGCTTTCCCACAGGCCGACCTAAGTATCTAGAGTTGTAATGTCCACAGTGGACACTCGCCAGTGTGACTACTGAACACATGAGACACGGCTAGTCTGAGCCGAGATGTGCTCTAAGTTTAAAATGCACCTGAATTTCCAAGTCATAGCATGAAAATGAAAGAAGGTTAAAAATTTTTTCTTACAATCTTTATATTGATTGTATGTTAAAAGGATAAAATCTGTAGGATATTGTGTGAAATAAATTACATTATTAAAATTAATTTCACCTGTTTTTACTTCTGCTTTTTTACGGGCTTTTAATCTAGCTACTAGATTTTTTAAAATATATTTTTAATTACATATATGGCTTGTAGTTTATTTCTAGTGGAAAGCACAAATCTAGAGGTTCCCCAAAACAATCCTCTCTAGGACCAGCCTACAGAGGCACTAATGCATGTGGCCATTCAGCTGTATGAGTAATCGATTATGTCACGTTACATGATGATTACCTGACGTTGTGTGAGACTGTGCTTTCCAGACTAGAGGGATGCCAGTTCCTGCTGGCTTTGCCCAAGAAAGCTGACCTCTTGTTAGAGGACCATATGGCCAGGAGGTGAGTGCGGGATAGAGAAGGGGAATGCTCAGGTTTCTTATTTAACCATGATGCTTACAGATAAGCTTTGCCCAGTCCAGAAAGGGGAGTCCTTCTGTATACACCATTCTAGCTTTTTTTAACCCACATTGCTTACAGCTAAAACTCAGCACTGATACAAAAATGCTAACAGATGTGAGCAAAGGCTGAATGATCACCGGCTGCCCTCTCGCTCACAGAAAGTGCAGGTGACACCGCGAAGAAACCACCACCACCACGACCCAATAAAACAAAACCAAAAGAGGTGTGATATCTATTCAGTGATTCATCTTACCTCTCCTTCTTACGGAAGTATACCTCCTTGGCAGAGATTTCTATCTCACTTGATGACTATTTCCCCTCTCTTTCATGGAAATTTAATTGTTTGCTCTGTATCTGACCGCCCAGACTCAAAATTTTATTTCAAAGCCTCACAACCTGGTAGGAATACGTGGCTGAAATCTGGCCAGTGGTACTAAGCAGAGACGCATCTGATGTTTCCTGCTGGGCCTCTCCCTGCTTCCTCTAACCCCCTTCGTCCTATTATCTGGGGTGTGGTCAGCACCTTGGGCCATGAGGGGGAGGGCTCGACCACAGGCTGACAAGGTGGGTGTTGAGGAAATTGTCATCCCTGAGACAGGTTGCCATTTAGTCCTGTACTGCTTGACTTCTACCTTCTTTATGAGAGAGAAACCATTTCCATTTGGTGGAAGATCCCCTTGGGTTTGGATTTTTGTCACCTACTCT
>CM053604.1:167971661-167992184 GCA_028646535.1 Procyon lotor | reverse complement strand
AATGATATATTATGTTCATAATGTTTCAATTTTACAAATTATGAATTATTAAGTTATACTTCTTTAAGGCAATGATGACCTATCACCTCCGATCCTGAGTTCTTGGATATTTTTTAAAGATTTTATTTATTTATTTGAAAGAGAAAGAATGAGCAGTGGGGAGGGACCGAGGGAGAGAAAGAGAGAGAGAGAGAGAGAGAGAAGCAGACTCCCTGCTGAGCAGAGAGCCCGAAGTGGGTCTCCATCCCAGGACCCCAGGATCAGGACCTGAGCCGAAGGCAGAGGCTGTAACCCACTGAGCCCCCAGGCACCTCAAGACATGGAGGAATCTTCAGTGGATATCACTAAGGGAAAGAAACCAATCTGAAAAGACAACATACTGTACGATTATAGCTGTTTGACTTTCTTGAAGAGGCCAAACCATGGAGAAATACAAAGATCAGTGGTTGCCAGGAGTGCAGAAGGGGAAGGACGAACAGGCAGAGCACAGAGGATCTTTAGGGAAGTGAAAGTGAATGATATATAAGGGTGGATACATGCCCTTATATATGTGCCCACACCCGTAGTGGCTCCCAGGGCAAACTGTGGACCTTGGGTGATGAAGACAGGCCGGCAGACGTTCAGCAGTTGCAGCAAGTGCGTGGTCTGCTGGGGGCCGCCAGCTGTGGGGGAGGCTGTGCACGCGTGGGGTGGACAAGTACACGGGAAATCTTGGTGCTTTCTTTTCCGCTTTGTTACGCAACTAAAACTGCTCCAAAAATAGTCGTAAAATAAAATAACAATAGGGGAAAAGAAAAACAAAGAAGGGAGAAAGGATCACAAGGAAAAGAGAAAAAGGCAAGGAGGAAGTAGGGGGAGTAACAGAAAGAAAGAAAACGAGAATTCTACCCTGTGCTTGAAGGACCTCAAGGCTTGAGGCGCAGAGGAATCGGGAGGCGTCATGTGTCCAGGGGCTGCTGGAGGGGCGGGTCCCCCAGGCATGTGAGCAGAAGGGGTTGGGAAGGTCCACACAGCATGGAAGCAGTGCTTAGAAAGTGGGACTGACAAATCCGGAGAACCCAGGTCAGGTTTGAGGTGACGTTCCAAGCACGAAGCTTTCCGAATGAGAAAAGCTTCATGAGATGCAGTCTGACTTCTTTCTTGGGTATCATTTCATACGTGCCTCCTACCTGACCTTCGGGTGTGCTCTCCTTCACATGTAGACGCACGTGTGTGTTTACTCACACATAGTGACAATCTGAAAGTTAAAGGGTGCACTGTGTGTGCACCTATAGTCGAATAGACACATCCTGAAACATTTTATGGGAGCCCTGAGTTGGATTTTTACTTTTAAAAATGGTACCTAGCATGGGGGTATACTTAAGCAACATTCTTTTGTTTCCTTCGAAAACGGCACTTTGGTAGACAGTGGAAAAGATACCGTGGAAGCTAATGCGGCAACATCTTTCCTCCCAAAAGGGCAAAACACAATTCCTGGTGAATGAAGGAAAGTGATCATTACTAAAGGATACAGATTGAAAGATAAAACATAAGGCTTGTGTTAGAAACATCACAGGAAATTACTCCTTGAAAAATTAAATAATATGGCCCAGGGGTTTGTTCTTCAGTTCTGGAGACTGAACGGCAGGAAAGCTGAGCGGCTCTCAAGGTGTGGGGGTAGCAAAGCCGGGACTGAGGATGGAGGGTTTACCGGCCGCAGGACCTTGGGCAAGCTCCCCATTCACCTCTACGAGCCTCCGTGTTCTCACCTGAAACACCTACAATGCAACCTTCTAGAGAGGCTCTAACGATGGCTCAGGCAATCGGCTGGGCTCTGCTCAATAAAGACGATATTACTGCCACGTTGTTCCTCTCCTGTTCCCCCGTAAACACCTTAGGCAAAACTATTCAGTGTGTTCCTTCAACTCTAATATGCCGTGAGTCTGTCTCTAGGATGCCCATCCTTGGGGAAACTTCAGCCAAGGATGTTATGAAACACACATTTATTTTATAAAAGATTAGGGGACACAGATCCCGCACAGAAAGAATACAGGTAAAATAGTACTATACAGAAAGCAACATACACTTCTCATAAAGTAAAAAAAAAAAAAAAAAAAAAAAAAGATTATTTGCACAATGTAAGCAAAAGCTAAGAAATATGACTGGAATTGTCATTCAAAACCATAGGATTTATTGTCTTGTAACTCAAATAAAACTAGTTGTATGGGAAATCAAGCCCTTCAACTTAGAAGTAAGTGCATTTGAAATTTTGTTTGCACAGTATTTGTAGTGGTTTCCTATAGTGTTATTTTGTTACATTTTAAAGCCAGCCAGACATGTTAACATATTTTTTGAAGAGCCTACACATTTTTATTCATAAGGAGCAAACAATTCAAATGATTATTTCTGTGATATGCTAGAGTAATCAAATCACCATGGAAATAACACTGGGAAATAGAAAGAGCAAGTTAACTGTGGCCGATCTCATCCGGTTGGTCGTCCCCCATTCAGCAGCACGGTGACTGAAGGCCCCGTGCAGGGAGGCTCTGCCTCCACCTCTGGGAGGCTTAGCAAGGGGACCTCATGGAGAAAACACCGAGCAATAAAACCCTAAAGCAAGATGCAGTTACAACTCGGAGTCTGTGCCATGAAGAAAAGGACAAATGTCCTTAGAGAGAGTTACAGAGAGAGTGGAGGGAGCACCTGCTTCAGGATGGGGTCGGTCAGGCTGACTCCTGAGGGGCCATGGCACTCTGGTCACTTAAGGCTGAGGGTCAGTTAGTCAGGGGCAGAGTGGACACCGCAACCCTCTTGGCAAGTAAACAGCCAAGATCGTGCCCTCAGAACATTCAAACACCAAAAAAAGAGAAGTCCGTGTTTCCCATCTCACTGCAGCTGGAGAGGAAGTAGAAACCAAGTCGGAAACCCCTGAAGATGCTTAGGTGAGAGGGTCTGTTTGGGTGAAGTCCTTCACTCTGGCTGCTCCTAGAAGACTGGGTTGGGAAGGTCAAGCACAGAGACAGAGCGACGGAGGAAGCCGTCCACTCCAGAGTCTTGCACAGGCACGGTGGCTCAGAGCCCTGGCAGATTTCATTGTGTTGGACAGGGAAAGGAAACGACTTAGTAACTGGTTTGGGCATCAGGATTGAAGCAAACACATTTATTTGTTTGAAGAACTCGATAGAGGGAGCTATCGTTCCTTGTGGCGGGAACGCAAGAGGGGGGCAGATGAGGCTCAGGATGCCAACCATTCCATTTTTGGTCTGTTTTGTTGCAGGTGTCAGTAGACAGCCCGGTGCACGGGTCGACTACACCGTGGGATGTACATGTCTGCGTTGGCACAAGTGATCCATCACAGAAACACGGGATTCATGACCACAGAGGTGATATTTAAAATTATGGGTGGATGGGATCTAGAATGGGATTCCAGCACTGTCTCGTCCTCGGACAAGTTGGTTCTTGGCACGTGCTGGTTCTTCTCTGAAATACCCTTCAGCCACATCTTCACATTACTGCCTTCTTCTTACTACATAGACATCGGCCCAAGGACGCCTTCCCAGGGAAGCCCTCCAGCACCATCCTGGCTAAACTAGCAACCTCCACACGCCCTACCTGTTTTATCGTGGTAGCCCTTCACACTAGCGAAATTGTTATTAGTCATGCATTTGGGACTCTTCCTACATCACGTAAGTCTCTTGGTGGCAGAGACTTTTCTGCCTTGTTCATTAGTCTACCCCCCAGAATCTCACAGGGACTGGCACACAGTAGGACCTCACTATGGATGAGCTGATGGCTGATTCTAAAAACAACAGAAGCTGGGCAACAACTGAGTTTGGAGGCGCTGAACATTTCAAGGTCAAGAATAGGCAGGTAAACAGCGGAGCAACCGAGAAGGAGCAGACGGAGAGGCAGTATGTAGTGTGAAGGGAGCCCATGAGAGAATTTTCTAGATGAAAGGGCTGTGAACAGTTTACAATGAGGCTAAGAAGTTAAGTACATAGAAGATTAAAACATATCTAGTGGTTTGACAACACTGGAGATCACAGGTGATTTTAGCAAGTTCAATTCAGGTCAAATAATGAAAACCCGAAGTCGTTGGGTGAAAGGGATTTAGCTGTCTAAGGAAAATGTTCTAGATATAGCTTTTGAGTAAATAAACTATTCTCAAAGGATTTATCTTGAAGGGAATTGGGATTTTTCTGCCTTGGGTACTAATAGGGACACCAGTGACCTGAGAGACTTAATCTATCTTTAAAACTTGAATTCTCCCCTGCTCCCAAAATAATCTGGCTCTCTCTTTGCGAGACCAAGAAAGGAAGCAGTCTTGGAGAATCACCTCTTCCTGCCTTTTCAAACTGCAACTCCGTAAGCCCTCAAGTTACACGTTCCACCGTTAGAATACTGGTTCCATAACCTTGGGCAAACCCACCATTGATTTCCCACTATTGATATAAAAATGTGATTATTTTTCTATTTATATTTTGTTACTGTTGTTTTCATTATTACCAGGAGAAAACTGAGCAAGGCTTTTCTTTACAGTTCTCGATAGAGAAGACTAATATAATAAAAATGCAAAAGCTTATTGCAAGATTAAAAATACTTAGGCAGTTAAAGAAAAAAAAAAAAAGCTATGATTTCTAGTACTAGCTTTTAACTGGGTGCTGCTCCAACCACCGTGCTGAGGAAAGGTCAAGTCTTGGGTCCGCCATGCTTGTGGGTCCGCCATTCCCTTTCATCTCTGCCATGAGAACGGCGTCCTGCTTCTCAGATCTCTATCCCTAACCCCCACTCCCTGTTACCCTCACGGAGTTAAAAGCCAAAGTAAAAACTATCTCTCTGGCATTTTCATTTTAATACAAGATGAGGAGGAGGAGGAGGAGGAGGATGGCGATGATGATAATTTTATTTATTTTCTGAGAGCGATACCAAAGTCTTCTCTACACATCTCAGTCAAACTGCCATGACAAAATCTCAGATCGCGGTGGGTGTTGCTGACGGGTGAGAGCAAGCACGGTGCATACACGAGTTGGTTCTGAATTACTGCAATTCCTTCAAAAATAACTAATTTAAAAGGACCGTAGCTCTGGTGATTCATTTCGATAATATTTATTTATTTGAGAGCGAGAGTGAGCGGGGGAGGGGCCGAGGGAGAGGGAGAGACGGATCCCCTAGCAGAGCCCTGCTGAGCACACAGCCCAGGGTGGGGCTGGATCCCAAGACCCTGGGATCACGCCCTGAGCTGAAATCTCAGGGTCTTCACCCTGTGAGCCACCCCGACGCCCCTTTTTCTGTAATATTTAAAGCAGGAAATGGCTCCCGTGAGAAAGGAGACAACAGAAAACGTCATGACTAGGTCTCAGAGTCTCTGCTCCGTCTCAGTCCCACCTGCAGCTGCTTCCCCTCTTCTGGTGCAGGGAGGGCTTGGTCTAAGGTCAATGACAGTCACTGGAGACCGCATTTGTGTTTGTGGTCCCGCTTCAGAAAGGATGCTCTCTGAGAGGGGTGAGGGCAAAAGGAAACAACCTGACTCCAAAGTTACAATTATCATTGCAAAAGCACAAATTCCACTTTAAAAAGAAACACACACACACACACACACACACACACACACACACACACAGAGCCCTTGAAAAGTGAGTGCTTTCAAACCAGAGAGCTATTTTTCCTTAGTAACTATCCTATTAGCTGGTACTTTTTTTTATTTGGTACTTTTTTTTAAATGTATTTTTTTCATCTGCTACTTTTAGTGTTAAACTCTGTGCCCGTTGAATTCCTTCACTAATTTAATAGTTGCTGATATTTTTTATACCATTTTCCCTCTGATTCTCTATCACTAAAGATATCATAGACTAATAAATTCTTGAAAATAATATATATCATGAACACTCTTTTTCTCACAAAGCCTACATAAAACACAACTTAAAATGTCCATATTGAGTATAATATAAATTACAATGACAGTGAAAGAAACACCTAAGAGTATGTTTATAATATACAGCCTGAAGTCTCAGGAGGGGGAAAGACTCAGAGACGCACTGTGTCAAAGGTATTATTAGGGATGGCATATTTTCTTTTAGACTGACAAGTTTGTAAACGAGGTGAGATGAGACAGTGAATGAATGCCGCTTTCAGCTGCATGGTGCAAATAAAGTCTGACATATGCAAATACAAGTGTGCTCCAGTTCAGAAGTGCAAAACAAATACTATGAAATCAAAATAGAGTGGAGAACTACATTGGTTGTACATTAACATAAAAATCATACGTAATTTTCAGCCACGGATACCCATTCTAATTTTGAAAGAGAGTGTTGATATTTCCTAATAAAAAATAAATGTTAAAGGTATATAGTTTTCCAATGTAAGACATAAAATATATTACACATCAATCTGAAACCATTCAATTGCCCTTAAGTTAAAAATGTCATGCAATAAATAAATAAATAAATAAATAAATAATAAAATAAAAATGTCATGCAAAAATATCTGTTATCTTTTCTGGAACCATAGAAACATTGCTTTATAATCAACAGATATTATTTCTCAAGTATCCACTTGATGTATAGCATGTAAGCAGCTACATATTTAAAAATTCCATTAAGATCATAGAAGCAAAGTGATATATTTATTCAAAACCATTTAAAACATATAGAATTGAGTCATTCCATTTTAAAAGGATTCAGTATGAAATATGACGATGAATATCCACGCCCCTCATTTAAAACATCTATAGATCATTTTATTCTGGTATTATCACCAGTGTAATGAATGTCAGCCAGGCTGGGTTGTCCCCACCTGCATAGTGAAAGTCTGGTCCTTGACCTCCCCCAAGAGGTAACCTCTTAAAAAGAAACATGGTGCAGAGACAGCCTACCTACTCTTAGTCATTGGTGCACATGGAGATTTGAAGCCTGGAAGAGTTTCTCTGCAGCCACAATAGGATTAGCAGACTCAATGAGGGTGGCAGGGACAAATACAAGGAGGGTCTTCTAACAATGTTATTGGGTCCTTGGATAACTGACCTAGAAAATATTCTACTTCCAGACTTCTAGATCCATGTAATGATACATTTCTTTATTGTTTAAGCTAGCCTTTGATCTATTAGATACATTTTATTTTAAGTTATATGATTTTCAGTCAGAGGCATCCTAACTGAAAATAGGTTGCCTCACTTGCTACTTATGTATGTATCTTTGAGGAAGATTCATAAACAGTGTTTATTTGGGAATGTTGTAAAGTCAGGATGGCAATTATACATATGTTGGAAGGTTGTCGTGAGCTTTGGCATCATAAAGATCTGAATTCAAATGTCAACTCACCTTACGGACCTGAATGGATTATATTATCTCTTTCGATCTGGTTTTCAGTCTTTAATAAAGGTAATAAAAGAATTGTTTCATGGTCTTTAAGGTGTCTAACAGAAAGAATACATTCATTGGTTTGCTTTCTTCTGTATTTAGATAATACCTTAGCAAAATAATGTCTAATATTTGATCATTTATTATGGACTTATCACCATTGTAAACACTTTTCAAATAAATTACTTAATAGAGAAGGATCTCTAAGGACCTTGTGAAATCAGAGGATGAAGAGACATCTTTGGCACAAAGAAATGAAGTAATTTTCCTAAGGACACACAACCGATGAATCAAGGAGCTAGGACTTCAACCCAAGTACAGTGGGTATTATACAATACCTTCCTGATGGTAACTGAGGTTTTACTCCCTGAATTTCACCAAACTTCAAGAAACCATTGCTGCAAATTTTGGTTTCTTGAACTGTGTTTTTAAACATCAGTATAAAAAGACATAGATAGATGATAGATAAACAATTACAATGTTGCACATAAACAACACAAAAAGAAGAATACATTATTCATGTGAGCCGTTTCTCCAACCCCAGTCTTAGATGTGCCTTGCTCTGGGGGAGTTGGAGCAAGAGCTTCAAATGTTGGTTTCACGGGGAGAGAAAGATCCCAGTCTCGGCCCACCCCCAACCCACAAGATGCTCTTGAAATTCTAAGACTGGGGACCTGATGAAAGTGATGACAAGCTTTCAGTTACATCTGGAGATCCAGGCTTAAAAAAAAAAAAAAAAAAAGTGGAAATCCTCATCTCTCCCTCTGGTGTAGCCAGCAGAAAGTGCCGGGACTATAGGATCCTCCTGCACTTATAGAGCAGGAGAAACACACACTCTGTGCCTAGAAAGAATGTTTCTTTCTGTAAAAGAAAGTCAACAGATAGGAAACAGGCCCACGGTCAGAAAAAAGAGAATGCAGGCATGAGCCGAAGGGGGGAGCCAACTGCAGGAAAGGGCAGTCTCAGGGTGAGGAACAGAGCAGGAGAGTGGACGGACGCCTTACGCTGCTCATTTCATAAACATTGTAAATGCGCTCAATATGTAGTACTTGATGTTAATCATGGTGTGTTAGATTTGTCCCTACTTGTGAAGGAGAAAGAAAGGCAACACAATCATATGTTCAATAAGCTTTGTGAAACTGACAGCATCTTTTTAAATTCCCTATATTGTTTTCATGTACATTCTGCGCTCCTGTGTGCGTGTGTGTGCTATGTGTGTGTGCGTGTGTGTGCGCACGTGTGTGTGTGTGTGTGTGTGTGTGTGTGTGAACACTGCTCTTTAAAGCTGTCATTGATCAGCCCTCTGTGGGCCTATGAGAAAGCTGAAAGCAAAGTTGGATTCGAGTTACTGCAGAAGGTTCTCAGACAGACTGTTTCTCAAAAAATGCATATTTAACATGAAATGGGTAATCACTTTACTGGAGTAAATTGCCTCTTTCAGACTTTCCATTTGGCTTCTTCTGTGTGACTCATTAATCCCCACGCAGATCCAGGGTAGTAAGTGTTAGCAATTACTAGCTCTCTTCTCCAGATGGAGAAACAATGAGTCGCTAACAATAGAACCCAGAATCCCCCGTGGGGGCATTTCATTCACTACCTCATGGAACAACTTCATACCGAGTAGATCTTAGAAGCAGTAATAAAAATCTGGTGCTACTTAAAACCCACAGATTTCCTACTTTATTATTAAGCGGCTTCTTGTGACTCTGTTTTTATCTGACAGGACGTGTAGATACTTGTTATCATGAAGGGTAACAGGATACTTGGCTAAGCTTATTTCTTCCAGTACAAAAGAAGCCTGGGAAATGAAGAAAATCCTTTTAAAAATCATGATTTATACCTCAGCTTTGAAATGTTTCTTATATCTCAATAAGCCATCACAAGATTTCTGGGAGAATACTAGTATTTATATTTATGTAAGAATTCCAAGTTCGGGGCGCCTGGGTGGCTCAGTGGTTTAAGCCTCTGCCTTCGGCTCAGGTCATGATCTCAGGGTCCTGGGATCGAGCCCCGCATCGGGCTCTCTGCTCAGTGGGGAGCCTGCTTCCCCCCCTCTCTCTGCCTGCCTCTCTGCCTGCTTGTGATCTCTCTCTCTCTCAAATAAATAAATAAAATTAAAAAAAAAAAAGAATTCCAAGTTCATGGTTTACTTGTAAGAGACAGGCTCTCAGCTAAACGGAAACGTCTCCCATGAGTATCTCCTGGCCGCTCACTGACCGTGCAAGCACCCCTAGCGGCACAGACCCCATCTGGGTGACACCCCGGGGACCTGCGCGACCCCCGCCACCCCTCCCTGCAGACCATCCTGGGTGTCCTGTTCTCAGCAGAGCTGACTGCCACCAGGTTTCAGGACAGAAGCAATAGATGTAAACAGCTCACATTAAGAAACATAAACACTGAATAAATTTCTGACCAAAATGAGGTGAGAGCAGGCATCCTGAGAGACAGGCAGTCCCAGAACACAGGGACCGTCATAACAGGGTCTCAAAGCCTGGACACCTGGGGCTTCCCTTTGGATAGCTACGGTCAGGACAAGGATTGTCTGCCGGAAGTGGAAAGTCTGCACTTACCTAGAGAGTGGGCAGATAGATAGACAGATAGATAATACGGATATAAGATACAATGTATACATAGTAATATGACATATCATACATAAAATTATATGCACTATATAATATATAATAATATTATATATCTGCATCGTATATATTTTATACTTGTGTAGTTTATATTCACCATAATGTATATATGTACTGTGTGTGTATATATAGTGAGCAGAAATTATGCTTGTTTATAAAAAAACATATTTTATATTATATATTACTAGTATATAATACACATATATTTCATATATAATACATAATTATATGTAACAAGTTACTATCTTTAAATTATATAGTAATTATATATAGTTATATATGTTAGGGAATTATATATAATTAAATGCATTTATATAATGTGTATAATAACTGTCAATCTATGGACATTTAGACTTTCCATTTGTAGTGGCCACAAGTGCTTTATTTCTGCATCCTGTGTGTTCTTGTGTACCCTCCATGTGTATTTATAGACATAAATATAAAAATACGAACCTCAGTGGCTATGAAAGTTTAGCAAGGGATAGAGAAGGTGCGGTATATGGCTCACTGGAGGTTCAGAAGCCGACTTGGAAATCAGGAAGAGACAATCCTTAAAGGCTGTGTGAGATCCAGATCTAGGAAGCTCCTAACAACCCACCAGGAAGAGTAAGATGAAATGGCAGTCCTTGTGAGACAGTAGCCAAGGACAAGGTCCTAATAGTCACTGAAGGGGGCGGGGTGGGGGGGGGAGACACAGCAGCTGGGGAACGGGGTTCATCAGACCCGTAGGCTTTCCGCACAAGTTGGTGCAACGACCTCCTTTGGCTTTCCCAGTCTCTCTGGAGTCTTTGCTTATCTGTCAGCAACAGAGAGGAAGGAAGGGATCAGCTCGCAGGGACCAAGTCCGGGCAATCTTGTGTGAATCATCAGCTAATCAAGTTCATGTGCTCGTGGAGCTAACTGGCTTGGTTAGGGTTCACGGCTGGGTCAAGGATGGGAGGCGAAGGGATTGTGGCTTCGGTTAAGTTGAAGGTGGTAGCAAGGGGTTCCCAGCAGGGAAGGAGAACAGGTGTTCCCACTCAGTTTCCAAAACAACTGGAAACAAATATGTGAAAGAAGCGGAATCTGAATCTGATTTTTATCTCCAAGGAGGTGCCCGGAACCCGCACAAAGTTCCCGTGTGAGCTACAATGCCTGCTCTGGGGGGATTTAAACCACAAAAGCAGTATCTCTGGTCTATGATCAATTTTGCTGAAAATACCCGTTTTGAAGCCAGCTGACGCTGAGTCGAGCTATGTCTGGCTCTATCCTGCGCAGGGGTGAGGCCACGGATGACCGAGGTGTGGGCGGATGGCAGTCAGACAAGTCCCTGCCGCGCTTTCCTTTCCTTAAAATAGGGGCGGCCTGAAGGAGAGAGGGAACCCATGCAGTGCTCTTTGTGCACGAATGCATGCCTTCTTGTCACCACAAGGAAGAGGCAGAGGAGCGAGAGGGGACGAGGGCATCAAACGGAAAGTCCGCGTGGAACGTGCACGGCTGGGGAAGGCGCAGAGGAGATGCGAGCAGGCGGGCCCAACAATGGTGGGTTTCCAGGGGCCATCAGGCTTACCGGCGCTCCGTCCCAAAGGTGCCTCTCACCGTCCACATTCCTTCCTTCGTTCTCCTCGCTGCCCCTTCTCTGACTCCAAAAGTCTAACAACTGGTCTGCAATCTTAAACTGTAAACTTCTGTCCCGGAGCCCTGTACCAAGCGGAATCCTGAAATGGGCGATGTGAGCTCGCTGGCCAGTTCACTTTACTGAACAAACTTTACTGGTTTGTGCTGGACACAAACCAGTGCAACTGGTAGGACCTCTCAGACCAGCAGTGCAGGCAGCGCCCAGACACATGTCCTCGCAAGTGACAACCAGCGGACTCAGATGCAATCTCTTAGAAGCTGCCCGGGGAGCTGTGTCCCGATGGAGGGCAATGGTCCCAGAAGCCAGATTATGACAGAAGCTGAGCTCTGAATGTCTCTGTGCCTTCTGGACTCTGAGGAAGGAGGGAGGCTCAGCAGGAGACAAGGGAAGACCTTCCCTGACTACTGATGGAGGGGGTGGTGGTCACAGGTGGAGAAACAGAAGGGAGCTTGAAGGTGGGAAGCCTTCTGCAGGCTGGCAGCCGACCTGGGCAGCCACAGACCGTGTGTAATTACACGCTGAGAGTTTTACTGTGCAAAAGGCTGAGAGGTTCTGGCATCGGATTGTGAAGTCAAAGTTAGGTTATTTTAAGAAAAGATAAAATACAGGGGCGCCTGGATGTCTCAGTGGGTTAAAGCCTCTGCCTTTGGCTCAGGTCATGGTCTCAGGGTCCTGGGATCGAGCCCCACATCGGGCTCTCTGCTCAGCATGGAGCCTGCTTCCCTTCTCTGCCTGCCTCTCTGCCTACTCGTGATCTCTCTCTCTGTCAAATAAATAAATAAAAATATTTAAAAATATAAAATACATACTGAAAACAATTTTACTTAAAAAAATTAAAAATTAGGGTACATACTGAAAAAAAGAGATCCATTAAAATTATGCTACTTTAAGAGAAGACGAACTCCATTACTTAATGGATGTTTAAGCTGTACTGGGAAATTGGGGTATGAGTACCATCATCTTCAAAATATGTCTTCCTTTAACACTTGACTTATACATTCTACTTTTCAAAATGTATCCTAAGGAAAGAATTAAGGGAACTTGCTTGAAAAATACGGGCCATAGTGATATTGATAACCATTTTAGTACAGTGATATTATCAAGGGATCTGTATAGATCCCAAACTCCCAACAAAAGGAAGTATATTAAATTAATCTTGATGTAGCTGCAAAATGCAAAACTCTTCAGCCAGTAAAACATATTTCAAAGAATGTCTATCAACATAGAAAAATATTCACAATATATGAAATGAAGAAAACATCAAAAACAGTTATATAACATTTTGCCATATTAGAAAAAAGATTACACGACGTATGCAAAGAACAGAGGGCTATATGCCTAGATGTTAACCGTAAGTTTTTTGTCCTGTAAAAATGGAGATTTTTATTAAATATTTTGTTTCTTAGTTGCATTTTTCAATTTTTCTATGTCTGCTTTGCTTTGTTACATGAAATCAAAACAAAATCTATTTTAATATTCAAAATTAACTACCTTGTTTGAAAATAAGGGAAAATTGCATCTATTAAGATAATCATCATTTCCATTTGAAATGTAAATAAAAACCTGGTGGTTTGGTTGTGGGGATTTGGGGAAAAGTAACGTTTCATAATGTATGAATTTTTGTTTCCCTGTTGCTCAGTAGGAGTGCCCAAAACAGCAGTTGGGAAACCAGTAAACCACTAAAATCGAGTAACTTTCTAGGTTCTTGCCAAAGGCAGATTCAAAGGGCCATGATTTGCTTAGTTTTCACACCTCATTAGCACTTCTTTTAAACAGAGCTTTCAACCTGGCACCCCTGTTTCCTCAGAGGCCAAGGGGAGAGGATGTTTTCCATGGATAACAACCCAGCCATCAATCTTCTATTTATTGATCTAGAGCCCCTTGCCTCTACCCACCGATGGCCTCATTCTTCTCTGACTTAAATTGGTGTGCATGCCCCCTGCCTTGGGCGGCGGGGTGGGTACAGGAGATAGAAAAAAAATACTAATATATAAATAATAATATTGCACCCTCTATACTTATTTCTGACTTAAATGGCCAGGCAGGGTGCAATTTTAAAATCAATTCAGCAGCTCTCCCCTGCCACTTCTGGTGAGGTCTTGGGGTCTGGGGTCAGGCTCCACAAGCCCAGCAGTGGAAGGGGAGCCACCGTCAGGGTGGCGACAATCAGGGCAGGACTGAGACTGAAGACAGTAATCACATTCACATAAGCTAGTGGGTCAGGATCATTCTTTGGTGCCGGGAGAGATGAACCACACAGCACAAGATAACCTGTGCTCTTCAAAAACACCCATGCTGTGAAAGATACAGGAAAGAGAAGGGATGTTCCAGATGAAAGGCGATCACAATGACAAAACCGTCAAAGGCAGCCTGGAGCCTCGTAGGCCCCCGGCCAGCAGGGAACCGGCACGGCCAGTGCATTCCTGGGAACGCTGGCAACCTGTCATTGGGACGAAAGAGTTAAACTAAATTTTCCAAATTTGAACACTATAGTGTAGTCATTGTAAGATATCGGTGTTTTTCTTAGGAAATGAGCCTCGGAGTATGGATGAAGGAAGGAGGTGGGGGGAGAAAGCGAGAGACCAAGACCACCACTGGAAGAAGAAACGTGGCAAAACTCATAATGTTGGTGACTCTAATCTGTGAATTTCAAAATAATTTCAAAATAAATAATTTTTCAAATTATTCAAATAATTCAAAATAATTTCAAATTCAAAATAATTTCAAAATAATAATTTCAAAATAAATCGCTGTGCCTGGTTTGTTTGTGCAAGACACACACCTCTTCATAAAGCATCGAGACCTACCGTAAGCAGCAGAAGTGGGCAAAGAGGCAGATCAGATTGTTATTTGCTGTGCCACCAGTCGATGACCTGGCCAGACCTGCACGTCTGGGAGGAGAGGGCCAAGGAAGGATCGAGGTGTACCAGCTGCAGACAGGATGTGTCCCGTGAGAATGGGAACTTACTACTTTATTGAGGACTCTGCTCCCACAGCTGGAAACTTCCTCTATCCCTTGTTCCGCATCCCCCTTTTTTTTTTTTTTTTTTCCTTTTCTGTCCACGAGTTAACTGGGATATGTACACAGACATCCTACATTTCATCTGCCTCTTCTACAAGGTGGTCAAGGGCACATTTTATTGAGATCAAATAGAGATGTGGTGGAGAAAACGTGATTCTGGGAATATACCCTCTCACTCAACCTCTGATTTTATATTTACTTTTAAAAATTCACTTTTACTTTAAAAAAGTTGCACAGCCTGGTTGATGAGAGATTCAACATTTTTCACTTGTTATAAAAGCCAAGATGTTTTTAACAACATTTTGTATTGAGTTATTACACATTGTAGGAAAATCTTTCTCTAAATCGGGTAATTTATTCTAAAAGAAATCAATCCACGGTTTTCCCTTCAGGTCAAATGTCTTGTTGCTTCAGAGATTTCTCATTAAAAAAAAATCAAAATCAAAATTAGCTTGGAACCATATAATTTAAGGTGTTTATTTTCAGTATCATTGTAAGAAATTCTCCATAAAAAGAGAAAAAAAAAATACTGGGTAGGGAATGTCCTGTGTCACAAGGTCGTGACTCTAGAAAGGGGCACAGTCAATGTGACTGCAAATTTTTGGAAGGTTTTGCCAGTTGTTCTAAATCAGGAGGAATTAGAGGGAGAAGGGACACCTGACGTCTGTGGACGTTCCAGGATGTCACAACTGGGGGATGCTAGTATCATATGTGGGTAAAGGCCAAGATGCTCGGTATTCCGTGGTGCTGAAGACGACCCCCATCCACCCAGCCCTGCACATCCCCAGGGAATTGCCTCACCCACAATCTCATGTTCAAGGTGAGGAAGGTCGTTGAGGCCCGTATCCAGGCCCTGCATCGGTGAGGAAGTAGAGACGCACACATGGCAAACCACTAGCACGCACTCTACAAGCCAGGAAGGGCAGAGCAAGGCCCGGACCCAAATTTGCCCAATTCAATAATTGCTTACAGGAAACACATTCTAAAGCATTGCACAACCTTCCCAAACTCTTTCTTGTTTTTCCAAATGCACCATGTACCACTCCACTTTTGATCTCATACTGTCTCACACAACCTCAAGTCTCTAACATAAAAGCCTGTGCACCTGCCACAATGCCCTCATCTCTCTGAATTTAAGTGAGTATGGCTCAGGACCAGTCTCTTCTTTTTCTTCTTTCTCTTTTTTTCTTTAATTTTATTTATTTATTTGACAGAGAGAGACAGCAAGAGAGGGAACACAAGCAAGGGGAGCTGGAGAGGAGGAAGCAGGCTTCCCGCCGAGCAGGGAGCCCAACACCCTGGGATCATGACCTGAGCTGAAGCCAGATGCCTAACGATTGAGCCGTCCAGGCACCCTAGGACCAGTCTCTTCTTTTGCTCATTGCACGGCTCACTTGACTTGTTCTCTTCTCTTCCCTATCCCCCCCTTCCTCTCTCCCTCTCTCTGTCCAGGACATGCTCAACCACAGCTGAAGCTGGCAGGAAGACGGCTGTGTCTGTCCAACAGGGAGGGGTGGAGGCAGGAGCCACTGGCACCGCCGCGTGCTCCAGGAAGGAGCAGGTACCACCGAGATCAGGAGGCCTGGACCATCGCTCTGATGCCCAGGAGGGCAGACCCCATGCCAAAAATGTACCACCTGTGCCCCACTGCACACAACTAGGGACTTAGTTCCTGAACAAAACAGCCTCATGACTCGTTCAAGGTGGAAGGAACCAAGTCCAGAAGCCTAGCGTGAGGGAGCCTGGGGTGTGAGTGTGTACGTGTGTGTGAGTGTGTATGTGTGTGTGCGCATGTGTGTGTGTGCGTGTGTGTATATGAGTGTGTGCGTGTGCACTGTATGTGTGTGTGTACGTGTGTGTATGAGTGCATACATGTGTGTATGTGTGTGTGTGCGCGTGCACGTGTGTGTGTGTGTGTGTGTGTGTGTGTGTGTCCATGTGTACATTCCAGTTTCTACCCAGGAAGGAGATGGCCTTGGTATTCGGCAGCCAATCTACAGTCTCAGGCTTCCTGACAAAGCTTATTTTATTTGTTTTCTTACAATTCAGTTTCTATTAAAAAAGATGATGTTAGCGTGGACAAGCGTGCTTCTCTGTCTTCAGGAGTACTGGGGGAATGCAGTCTGCCAACCCAGCTCACGTTCTGCGACATTCATTACAACACCCCCCAAGTTCCCTGATGGTAGACTAATGTCTTTCTGTCACCTGAGCTTGGGAACTGCAAAGAGCTTTCATTCCCGAAAAACACTGATACTTACTTTTTAATGCACTTCATGTCACACCTGTCAACATCTGCATGTGGAGGCTATTGAACAATGCAATATCTTCCCCTCTAAAAAATTTATATGGTGTTTCTTCTTTATTAATGCCCAGTTATGGCTCATTTCATTGTCAGCTGTTGTTTACAGCATGGTGGGTAGCCACTAGAAGCATCAGAGGTAGCTAACATTTACATTTTACATTATAATGCACGGAAATGTTGTTACAGAATTGTACTAAAATGACCATTTATTCTGAAAAAAATTAAAGGCAAAGACATTAAAAGGTGAATATCCCACTACGAAGGTGTAATATTTATGTAACTATTGACGTATCATGTAGATATTTTTTAATGTAACATGTTACTTTTCAAATGCATTAAGAGGCACATAGCAACTTTATTCTTTAAGATTTTGTGAAATGCATTTTTTTTCCTGAAATATTTTGGAGATCATGGATGAATGTGAACAAACTCTTAATTTTCAGCATACATTTATATTATAAAAATATAAACATAAACTTATGTATAATCATTTAGTTATTTTTTATAATCATTTAGTTATGATAGAGAAGTAATATCCTTTTATTTTGCAAGTTTTCCTTTTTCTAAATTTATATAACTCAAACTGCCCTAAAAATTTCCTTTGTGAAACAATAATTATTGCAATGTTAAACAATATCGTGGTTATGACAGAGAATTATTCATACTCAGGTTTTAATACCTGAATCCCTGCTTTGTTGAGGGACAGAAGCACTTATAAAAAGTGCAGCAATGGTTGAAGAATTTGGAGCTCCTGAAAATGTAGCTGAGAGTTGTAAATGATTTATTTTTCCTCTGGTCTCAGAGTACAGAAAATCACTTTTGAATTTTGTTTTGGTTTTCTGAAGGATTTTAATGACTTCCCCCCCCCAACACAAATCCTTCTAGATGCAAACACAAGAAAGGGACCCACTTTGGACATAAATGGTGGCAGCAAGGTCTGGAAAAGTGATCTGGGAGCAGGCTGAGTGTTGGCCCCTGTTCAGCCTGGATGGATACATCACCTTTAAGGTGTTTTTTTGTTTGTTTTATGTGGTGCGCTGTTAGAACCATACCATTGCTCTCTAGGCATCTTATGCTACAGTGTGATGCTGCCTTTGATACATGATGTCACTATATTTCCATCTCAATGACCCGGTCTAATAGCAGCTGTGATTTTTAGAACTCTTGCTACAAGCCCAGACTTGTGCAGGGCACTTGAGGCTCTTTTTATATCAGTTTTGAAAATATGTGCTACTCAAGGGCGTACAGATAGTAAATGGAATAATACCAATGAAAACTCAAGGTTTTTTTTTGTTTTTGCTTTTTTGTTTTGTTTTGTTTTTTTCCTGGTTGCCTTCTGGGACTCTAATCTCACTAAATGGGTCAACAGGAATATCTTAAGATCCAGGCTACAAGGTAACCTTTGGTCTCAGCAAATACCTCAGGGCAATGACATGCTCACACTGACCTTTGGTATTTTCTCTGCCTTATATTTTTTTTTTCCTGAAACCTGAATCTGGATCTCAAACTTAATATTAGTCTTGGAATAATAAAAAGAAAGAAAAAATCTTACAAATCCACCTACCTTTCATTAAGTGTCACAGAAATCTAAATGTCTACTTTTAGAACTGATATTAAAATCCATCAGGGATATTCAAGTCACTAATATCCACACATGCCACACTATATAAGCTGCTGAAGAAGTTAGAGTATCTTTCTAGATTTTTCTTTTAAAAATTGATTTTAGAGAAAGAGAGAGGGTACTTGAGCAAGAGGAGGGGCAGAGAGGGAGGAGAGGTAGGCTTTGCACTGAGCAGGGAGCCTGCTGTGGGGCTTGATCCCCGGACCCTGAGATCACCACCTGAGCTGAAACCAAGAATTGGACACTTAGCCGACTAAGCCACCCAGGTGCCTCTCTTTCTAGAGGTTAAAATTAATTTTAACCTACGTACACATTGTGTTGATTACTATTTATCTGGCTGCTTCCTCCATGGTACGTGCAGTCTGATATCTTTTCTATTTTTTTGAAATGATCTTAATTTACAAAATACGCTACAAAGGATAAGTGAGTCCCAAATTGAAATAGAAAAGCAATTATACCCTGATTTTCAAGTGTTTGCTGCGCTTTAATTGAAACTGTGCTGGGGCAAAAAGAACAGACGTAAAGCCGAACGGAGTGCTTTGTGGGTAAGTGTAGCTTCGCTGCTGGAAACAGAGGGCTGAGGAGGCTTCACCCCGCCCAAGCTCCTGTCTTGCCCCCACTCTGTGCTCGCAGAGTGCTGTCACTTATTCTAAATGGATGTGATGCTGGTCATTCAGGGGCTGAGCTGCGGGCCGTGGACGCACAGGAGCAAACTACTGTCACTCCACCACAGCGCAATGCGACTGAGCTGTCGCACAGCTCACAGCGACAAACCATCCATCAGCCTCGCAGAGAAAGGGCAGCAAAGGCTCAGCGAGAGGACCACTTCATCACTTCCAGTTACTAAGTGCGAGTCCTTCTAAAGAGGGATCTCAGCAGTTCTCCTTCTCACAGCTTCAGTGACAGTCGCACGTTGGCCAATCCTGCCCTCTCCCCTACGTGGAATGCTTGCATCCCCACTGATGACTCAGCCCGCCTTCTGAGTTTCTACCAAGCCCCTAGAACCGCCGGTGTCCCACTCTCATACCCCAACCCGAGTCCAGCCGCTGTAGTAAATGCCTCTAGCAAATGGCTGCATCCGTCTGTTTGCTAGAGCAGAATCCTTTGTCAATCTTGCCTCATTTTATTCTGAAGCTTACCCACTGGAAAATCCTGTTAGATCTACCTTCAAAGTACTACGTAGTATGGGCATTTCTCACCAAGAAGAGGCACATAAAAAGGGTTTCTATTAGGAAACAGAACTGCATGAAGACCTTCATTAATGGCAAGCTTCATTTTCCATGGGTATACTTCTCCATGGGTATACAACTGAAAAACTAAAAAAGTTAGGCATGTAAAAGTTTAAAAACATATTTTCACAGACTTAATCTACGTCTACAGGTTGCTTATTTATAGTTTGTCCTGTGTAAAAACAAAGGCACTTGAAACCAGCAAATTTTTTAAAGGAGTGAGGTCATAGGGCTTCTAGATTGTTCCTCCTGTAGATCACCCAGCCTCGTAAGGCCCCCTTCACAGCACAGGCTGTAGCGGTCATGTGCCACGCTTGAAAAGCAGCAGCCCCAGGGTCTCCTCGGGATGGGTCTCGCCCCATCCCACTGGGGTCCCACAGGGTCCTGAGGTTGACTCATCCCTACGTACTCATACAAGTCTAATGACCAACCCAGAGCCGATAGATCTAATTCTGTATTTATTCTCACCCTCATTCCCAGGAATGACAGGCTCCATCCTGACAGCATCCCTGGTAACAATCAGCACTTGCACTCTTGTCTAGAACTGACAGCTTCTTTTCACCCATGACAGCCTAGAGCTGTCACATAACATGTATGAACTGAACTCGGATCGCTGGTGTGAAAAGTCTGTGTCGCTGCACGGAGGGGCTGAGTGAATCACACCCAGTGAGGCAGAAATGGCCAAAATCTCATTTGTGTTAGAATAGCGGGTGTTTTCAGGAAACTATGGTGCCACCCATTCCCACTCATCTCTACGC
>CM053604.1:167944297-167971161 GCA_028646535.1 Procyon lotor | reverse complement strand
AGTGAAGGGTGCTGGGTGCCATCTTGTGTATGATGTCACTGCTGTGGTTGGAGCCCAGTGAGAGAGGGGTGGATGTTAGGGATGAGGTCACGCAGGATGAGAGGAGTGGACGGAAAGGTCTGTCTTTGTTCAGGTTGCTCTGGAGACCTAGACCTTTAACTCAGATTGGGGGTAAGAGAAAGCTTTCGGGACAAGGTGATATCTGAACTGAGCTTTCGAGGATCAACATCTGTTCATAGAAAAGAAAGGAGGAGCTCTGAAGAGTGTCCATTAGGGAGCAAATAGCCTTGGCAGTCATGGAAACAGAAATCCCAGGACACACTGCAGACCTGCAGGTATCACAGTCATACTGCTCTGATGGCTATCAACCTTAATCACAATAGTAAACTGAATTGTACATTCTCTCTGTCATAGCTCTTCAAGGCATGATACATGCGGGTGGGGCATGGAAACATCATGAAACAGACTGGCATGGACTTTCACTGAAAATGTTTCATTCAACTGAATTCATACCTTTGAAGTTGACCCTAACCTTTCTTCAAAGATTAAGGACTCACCCTAATGCATATATGTTTGTGAAAGCCATTATGTAGAGAATGGTTAGAGAAATGGATATGAATGAATGAGCAAAAATTGAAGAGCTGGAGACAAAGTTATAAAAAACACTAAGATTTAAGATAGCATATTACAGGATTTGAGGTAAAACTTTTTCTTCTGTTTTTTCTTCTCTCTTGCTTTGCTATCACTTTGTCTCTTCAGATAAGCAGTGATCTCCTCTGTGGTCCCACTTTTCAGAGCATTTCTCAGTTGGGAAGGCTTGGTTGACCACAGTATTCTCTTCTTGGGCTGGGCAAGGCAGAGCATTGCCAAGTGCTTTCTGTTAAAACACTTATTTGTACTTCCATCCACTCATTCATTCAATCAATGGTTTTCCCCAACCAAATATTGACCGTGACAGTCTCAAATTCATGAATCTTGAGCAGAGGAAATTTGAGTTTTCAGGGGGCAGAAGGGAAGGCAACTTGAAAGACAATATTCAGTGACAGGAAAATCATGATCTGGTAGAAACATTTGTTGTATGATTTATACATTCAACAGGTATGAACTAAGCACCTGTTCTGAGTGGCAAACTGCACCAGGAATTGGGTATAAAAAGGATGGAAAGACACCACACGCACCAGATGCTCACTTAATCAATCACAGGGCTTCCTGATGTACTCAGGCCAATTCAGAGAAAATGATACTGGCATTAGACTATCAACAACGCAAGGTATTTGGGTGATGCTCGAGGATGACTTTCCTCCTCCTCTCCAGCCATAGGAGGGCATAAATATATTGGTATGTTGAACAGCTACCCCAAATCACAGAAAATAGGAGGTCCTCTTGCTTGGTTGCTGTTGTACCATGAAGGACAGCCCTGGGCTTGAAGTCAAGGACTTGCTCCGTGATGTGGAGGCTGCTTGATTCACCTGTCATCTTCACCTGCCTGTGCACTCTCATCTCGCACCTGCATCTCCACAACAGCCGCTACTTATTCCTCCTGTACCCCTATTTTCCAGGAAGAGTCTACTCTCCCAGCAGCACTGTCTGCAGTGTCTCTAAAACCTAAGCAAGATGAGACTCGTGCCCCCAATAAACACACCTGCATGGCTTACTACTCCGGGTAGAATAAAACCCACAACCAGTGGCCTCATGTGACCTGCTACCCCATTCCCTAAACCCTCCCTTCTTCCCAGCTATTCCCCCCCATATTGCTGGGGCCTCACTGGCCTCCTGGCTGTGTCTTGCAGAGACCGACCCTGTGCCGGCCACCCTCCGGGGATGCACCTCCCAGGCTCAAGCTCCCTCTGGCTCCCAGACTCTGCCAAAGCTGGTGGAACAGATGGGACTTCCTCGACCAACATAATGTACATCCACCACCCTCTTCTATCCTCTGATCCCTAGATCCTCCTTCATTACTTAGTGTATTTGTTCATCGGCACTCAGCCCACCAGAATACAAGCTGTGTAAGGTTGGTGGCACAGCCACAGATTTCAGAACTACAACAAAAATGTAGAAGGCATCCAATGCGTATTTGTTGACTCAATACATGAGTGTCCATGGGAATAAATTTGTTTGAAATCCCTGAGCGCCAGTTGACCGAGGCGGAAAGGAAGCAACACATGGTAAACTTTCTGTGGTGCCAAAAGCATAGGCAGGAAAGCTCTTTGTAAAATCTCAGGTACAATATAGTTATATATTTTACAGAGGTTTTAGGCATCATAACTGGCAGTAGTAGTCAGCTTTCAAAACCCTCTTAGGATTTTGATTTCATCAGACTGAGTGGTTTAAATTCCTTTAAAATTCTAGTTTTATGATCCTTTGTTTATAGCTAGTATTTTTCTCCAAAGCATAGTAAGATTCTGATTTATTTTTTGTTTTCATCTTGAAGCAAAAATTGATGCGCTCACATATTTTCCCCAAATTGCATCAGGTGCTCCAATTACAAGAAATGTGTTTCCATCAGGTCAGGCCCAGGGAAGTGCCGGAGGCGGGGAAGCCGTTCCCTTCGCCCTGCTCTCTAGTTGCTCTGCTCAGTCTCACTGCGGTTCTCATCTCCCTCCAAACTCTCGCTTGTCAGGGACGACAACTGCCGCTACACGGACTCAGGTTAATGTGAAGATGACAGCAGGCACCATCATCGTCATCGTCATTATCCTTATTTCCTTTTGCGTTCACTTTAGAAGGTGGGACCTGGGAAGAGGAGTCACTTCAGCCAAAGGACTGGATTTTAAACATAGTTTCAACAGAGTACGAGTAAGCAGAGGGAAGCCCGTGTTTTTTATTTTTTTATTTTTCAGGTCTCACTGTATATACAACTGTGTCTAAAAATTCTGGATTGTATTTCAGGCACAATCTCCTATAGCTGGCAAGACAAAATTACCATTTTAGATGAGGCGCCATGACCCGTAGTGAATTTATACAGGGATGCTTTATTCTGGCCGTGGTCATTTATAAAGCATCCCAACTTTTTTGTTTTTTGCAGTGTTTTAAAATGATAAATTTTTATTTTACGTATTGTCAACAAAGTTTCCAATGCGTATAAATGGTTTATTTCTATCCTGTTCTCATGGTGTTAATCATACCAGAGTGTTTATGAAAGTATAGTTTTGGTTTCATTGGGTTGACCATGTTAATAAAACTAAAATAACTCAAAAGCAAAAATACAAGAGGCTAAACAAAACCTGAAGGAAATAAAGTATATTCCTCTCTAAGTATACTATTCCATATGGGCTGATGTAGTTTTAGAGATTTTGCAAGTGTCTACTTTTTTTTCTTTTTGAAATCTTTCTATCTCAATGAAATCCAAGAAAGGGATCCTACAGTTATAACTTCGTAGAAGTTAACAGAAAAGATCCTGACATATCTGTAACATTCTCATAAAGTTCATAATATTTAAAAAAATTCTAAACATTAAATCAAAGGACTCTAAACCATAACTCAAGAAATTGACAGAGAGGGGCGCCTGGGTGGCTCAGTGGGTTAAAGCCTCTGCTTTCAGCTCAGGTCATGATCTCAGGGTCCTGGGATTGAGCCCCGCATTGGGCTCTCTGCTCGGCGGGGAGCCTGCTTCCCCCTCTCTATCTGCCTGCCTCTCTGCCTGCTTGTGATCTCTCTCTGTCAAATAAATAAATAAAATCTTAAAAAAAAAAAAAAGAAATTGACAGAGAATCTTAAGGTCTTTCTGACAGCTCTTGCCCCAAATGACTGACCAATAATTATCTTATCCATTTTACATGTTGTAAAGTGTGTCAACATTTAGAACATGCTCTTATATTCTGGTTACCACATCTCAGAAAGAGTATAAAAAATTCAATGGTGTGTTTATAACAGTGTGTGAGAGGTGAATGTTAAATGTTGAGAAAGTCTGCAAGATGATTGATTGTTAAGCATCGACTTTATTGGTTGAATTATGTAAATGTAAAATTAAGTCCATTAATTTAAATTGGATGCAATAACTCCTTAGCTCTCATATATTCCTAGTCATTTATTGTATTTGGCCTTGATCTGCACCCTCAAGGCTAGCTACTTCCAGAGTATTTATCTGGTGAAGAGACGACCTAAAGGAGTAGTACTGCATATTGTTGTCCAGTGATGTCGTATTGACAGCAAGAAACTGCCCAACATGGGAGTATTTGGACCAGACAGATTGAGGAATGTTATAAATCAGGCTCTACCCCTCACACACCTCATGGCTCAACACTGGCCAGCACACCACTGAATACAAGAATCTTACAGAGACCTCCCGCTCCACTCTGCATGACCAAACTCATCGGTTTCATTTTTTTGGAGCTTTCTCCAACCACCCCGCCCCAAAGAGAGTCGATGATCTTTTTTCCCTTCTCAAGTCTTATACCTCCTTGTAAATCTATTACAACACGCGTTGAGTTTTAATTTACTCATTTATTAAATGTTTATTTCTCTTTCCCTCTAGAGAGGGAGCATTCATAGTATAATATATTGTAGACTGTCACTAAGTGTTTATAGAGTTAATAGTAAATGAATCAATTAATCAGTACAGAGAAGGAAGAGATTAAAGAAAAGTCTTGTGCTATGAAACTAATGGGATTTCGGGGCTTGTCTGGAAAGGCTCCGACAGACAGAGGATACTCCTTCTGTCCTATATGTCATAGGTGTCTGACCAGAACAAATATCCCTCCATGTATTTACATCAGGTATCTTTTTCCACATACTCCTCTACAGTCCAGCATAAAAGGTTCACTGAAAATGAGGCAGGTGCCGAAAGAGAGAGACAGTGTCATGACTTTGTATAAGACAATTACTTAGCAGGAATACGGGATGAAAGCATTTGAAGAAAGAGCCTCATCTCTCCTTCTTCTCTAGGCACAACTTGGCTCTTGCCTCACGACAAGCAGGAACTTGTTTAACAACCGACCCGATTGCAGTGCTCATAAACATTTTACAGGAAAAGCATTCGCATCTTCAATATTTCACCAAGAGCCTGCCCTCTCAGTATGCACATGCTTGATTCAGAACTTAATTTTAACTTGAGTAACTGAGCTCCCTCGACCTCGGGGGCACTGGCAACTTATACATAAAGCATTTATGGTGTGAGTTATTTTTAACTTGCACCCAATCAGCCAGCTTGCTGCATAATAGGAGAATTGGATTTTAGAATGCAAAGAAATTGGAGCTATTCTCCTGAGAATAAAGGCACAAGCATGTGCAGTAGCCACTGGTGTGGCTCACGCCATCGACAGGAACCCTACAAACTGCCATTTTGTCCCCTTGCCGGGCATTCACAATGAAGATTTTACATAAGATTTGACAGTGTCCTCGATAATGTCCAAAGCAGACTGTGTTATGGTCATCTTCCTTCTGTTAGTTGTACATAATCCAGGTTAGTTGATTGCAAACTGATAATTCGGCAGATATACCACATTCTTTAAATGTGAATATCATTCCTTAAACAGGATGTAAAATATCCTATATTATGTGGTAGGGAAACAGATTAATATCAGCTCAGTAGGGGCCACCCTTTTCCAAGCAGGTCTCCTTGGAACCAGAGATTTTTTAAATAGAAAATGCTGCCATGGTTGTTAGCATTATTATAAACAGAGCAAAAGATAATAATTAGTCTTAAATATAACGGGCAGTGTACATGATTGGTTAGCTAATGTAATACTTTTACTAATTAAATGCTTACTATGGGGACACCTGGTTGGCTCAGCAGGTTAAAGCCTCTGCCTTCGGCTCAGGTCATGGTCTCAGGGTCCTGGGATCGAGCCCCACATCGGGCTCTCTGCTCAGCGGGGAGCCTGCTTCCCCCTCTCTCTCTCTGCCTGCCTCTCTGCCTACTTGTGATCTCTCTCTCCCTGTCAAATAAATGAAATCTTTAAAAAAAAATTAAAATTAAAAAAATAAATGCTTACTACATGTCAGGCGCTATGCTAAACATTTTCAAAAGACTGTCTCATTAAATAGCACAGTAATTCCAGATATTTGAGAGTATTATCCCCATTTCACGGGTAAGGAAACTGAGTGGTGAAGCCTCCCCAGTGCTCGGCACGAGGCTGGTAGGGGGAGAATGGGAGGAGCCCTCGTCTTGCTGGTCCCCTAGCCCTTGCTATTCCTCATGGTGCTAGCTCTGCTGACATCAAAGAGAAGTAAGGGGGCCTGGAGTGACTCAGTTGGTTAAGCTTCTGACTTCGGCTCTGGTCCTGATTTCAGGGTCCTGGGACCGAGTCTGCAGTCGGGCTCCCTCCTCAGGTGGGAGCCTGCTTCTCCCTCTGCCCCTCCCCCTGCTCTCTCTTGCTCTGAAATACAGAGTAAAATCTTTAAAAGTAAAATAAAACAAAAGGTAAGTAAGGTTTCCAAAGAGGTGCGATTGATTCCAAAATACGGGCACAGAGAAGTCCCCAGGACACTTCTCAGACAAGCGGAGTTCAAAAGGAAGGTTTTAGGACAAATCAACAGCAAAACATTTCTTACGTCCCCAAACACCGGGAATGCACGCGATGCATTTGCTCTTAAGGCTGTACAGGCAGGAAACAGAAATAGGCCAGGAGCCCCCGGCCTCTGATCAGTCTCCACAGGAGGGTCTTGGGGCTCCGGGACGCAGAGATTCCCAGGATCCTGGAGCACTGGCCTGCGCTTCTCTCACTTGGGGAACCCCTTCGGCCCTGTAACCCCTCGGGGCAGGGAGGCCGGTGCCCCCCCACTGCCCCAGCAGTCGTTCCAGTGCTGTCCTCCCGTGTGTCTTCGGCAGCGGGGCCTTGCTCGCCCCCACCCTAACCGGAGGGGGAAGGTCAGACCCCTACCTCCTGTCAGCGTAGCACCTAACGCTCACCCTCGACCTTGCGCCCTTCCTCCTCGGGGAGGTGTTGCTGCTATGATGTCCCCAACCTGTTAGAGTCCAGCACGCACATGACTCTTGCATGTAACCCCAAAACAGCTGCTCAGGAGCTACGGAGCGTGGGGTGCTAGGCCCGTTGGATTCTCTGCTCATGAGCACATGAACACTCTGGGTGGACAGACCACAACGCTGAAAGCAGGCGGTGCCACGGTTTGTGTCTCCACAGCTTCACGTGCTGAAGCCCTAACCTCCAACAGAGTGCCATTCGGGGGTGAGGCCCTTGGGGGGTAAACAGGGTTAGATGAGGTCATGGGGTGGGCCTGGGCTCTAGGGCCTCAGCCCCACTGCCTGCCAACCCTCCTGCCAGCCAGACAAAGTAATCATCTACTCTTTGGGCTTCAGTATTTTGTCTTTGATGACAAATATAGACATAAGGAATATTCATTTGATTAGCACCTGTATCTCTTAATATATTTATATATTCTGAAATATCTTAAGAAACCAGGAAGTAAATTAGGTTTGAGTTCTAAAAAAAAAAGCTTATTTGTCTGGGTGATTTGGAATGCTTGTTTTCAGACACTCACATTGACACATTTCATTTTCTCTTTGGCTTTCCCTCCACCTGAACTAACTCATGTATTTCCTTCCGCTGGATTTTATGATCTTTTCCCCCTTTTTCCACACTGCATTATGTATAGAAATAAACAGTGACTGTGGAGTCGGAGGCTGTGGCTTTGATCCGTGGCCCCCAGCACATAAGGCCGTGGTACCCTGGGGCAAGTTAGCTGACCTGAGTGCTCATTCCTGCAACGTGTGCACTCTGAGCTCCGTGGGGCGGGACTGCTGTCAGAATCGGTAGAAATCCGGACTGCCCACCATGCTCAGCACGCCCTCGGCACTCGAAACAGTATGCTAATGACAGCCCTGCAGAAGTTATTTCATGCTAAACTTCACCAGTTTCCTCAAGTGTCTGCAAACCTTCGTATCTCAGAAGCCCGTATAGCTTAAATATATACTAATGAGCCCTACGCCCTCCCAAATAACTCACATCACACGCTCTGTGGGGAATCTGCTTCCCTAGAAGGTTGGCTCAGGCTGGGTTGTTGGGCTAGAGACCTACACTTGCGTAGAGTGCATTAGTCAAGCGCAATATCCTAAAGCTGAGTGTCCCTTTCTGTCAACCATGAGATAACCAAAACGGGTCTATACATGCTGTGCAAACAAACCAAGGGAAATTACCCCTTAAAGGTACGAGATCAACAGGAAGCATCTAATATTGCTCCCTCAGAAAAGTGATCTTTTAAGCTGATTACTCCTGGAACAAAGAGATTTAGTAATCATCCGGGCTGTTAAAGAATGATTCTCAAATAGCTATGCAACCATTTACCCCCACCCGCCCCCACACACAAGCAGAGACCCAGCCCAAGGCCATCGCAAGGAAATAGCAGCTCTCATGGCTCCTATGAAGTGAGTAGCAGGCCGGGGGTCAGCGCTCCCCTCGGAGCACCTTCAAAGACCCCCGGGGAGGGACCTCAGACAACACGCAGGGGTCGCCAGGGTGACCATTCTCAGGAAGTGACACTGGAGGCTTTGGAGAAGCCTCGGAATGAGGCAAGCCTGAGAGAGTGTGGGCACCTCTGCTTAGAACCACCCTTCCAAGCAGAACTCCGACTGCTTTACACAAATGGAATTCGATCATCTGGAGCTCCTGGAGCCAGGCTGGGGAAAATTCACCTATGTTGCTGTGGAAATCCGCCCTAATGAAGAAGCACTGATCTTTATAAAATTGAATCGTAAACCTCTATTCATATCCTACATGCATGTTTTTTAAACTGGTGGATCATGCGAAACTCAGTATTTCCTTTACACTCCTGAACTCAGAACAACCTTGCCTTATCCATCCCGTCTTTTTCTTCCATCATCGAATAGCACCATCCCAAATAACTCTCTACAGGACCAAAGAAGAGGGGAATGGATTTGAGCCGCAGGAAAGTTGGATCCCTATACCAAATAAAGGTCTGCACGGGGTGTGTACCCGTCTCTAAAGCATTCTGTCCACATGCTCCCCGGGACGAGCCCGCGGACCCTGGTGAGAAAAGATCAGCACAGACTGAGTTCTTGCATTTGGTCTCCTCCCCGGTCGTCCACCAAATCACCAGTGAGCTGTTGAATCTGGGCATCATGACCTCACCACTTCTTTGCTAAAGCAATTACACCTAATGGTGTGAAGCTATCTGCCTGACGGGAATTCGGGATTATAACCATCGCGTCCCAAGCGCCGATCCTATGTGCACGTGAGCATTCTCACACCCTGGGACATTTCGGCGCTGCGCTAAAGGATTATTTCAGGTTGAAAAAAAAAAAAGAAATACCTGTAAAGCATTTCTTTGAGTACCATTTTTTGTGCTGGTCTTTCTTGTACTGAAAACATTTATGTACTCTTTTAATTCCTATACTTATTTTGTGAAGTTGTCATTTCTCTTCCGCATGAGACAGTTGAGACAAAGAGGTTCAGTGATTTACCAGCGTCCTTACAACTAGTGACTTAGATTCGAATCCGCTCCACAGACTTCAGATTCAGTGTTCTCCCAGCAAAACCATATCTGCTTGGCTGTAGCCTGATACCAAAATATTTTGCCAGAATTTTCAGAACATAAAGGATATTCCTAAATTTTAAGCTAAGAGTTTGCTTGTTTTTGTTTAATGTTATTATTTGTTTGAAATGCGTATCAGAATATCAAGTTTTAGAAAAATTGGAATCATGCAAAATTTTGGTTTGATGTGAAAGAAAAGCATGACCTAAACTCTTGAGAACACATTTGAACGAACAGATGAACGGCAAATGGATAACGTTTTCTTGATTTTAATTTAACGATGGTTTATTCTAAATATGGAAAATGCACAACTTTAAATATTTTTTTCATCTGAATGATTCTTTGATACTTAACATTCCTATTTAGATGCAGATTTTGGAATTTTTCTTTGCTTGCCAATGATGTGCATATATTCCGTCTTCTTTACATGCCCTCCAAAATCAGACTTCACTCTCCCACCCATGTACTTTGTTCTCTTGGGAACCCAGTTTGGGATAATGACACAGAAGCTAGAATAGTCCCAACATTACCGCAACTCCCACACTCACCCTCAGTCTGAATGCCGCAGATCATATTCCAATCTGGCTCTAGGATTCCCATCAAAGCATTTATTATAGTCACCATTTCTATGTATTTTATGCCGTTCTAAATTTTCTATTTGAATTTGCAGCATTGTGGAGAAGAACTTGGCCGAATTTTACCCTTAAGCTATCTTTGGAATAAAGTGCAGCAAGCAAGTTCATTTTGGAATCAACATTTCTAGATTCAGACAAGCTCCACTTAGAAGGATCAACATATGGTAGGAATGTAAATTGCTACAGCTGCCACAGAAAACAATATGGAGGTTCCTAAAAAAAATATAGGACTATAACCATATGATTAGACAATCCCATTCTGGGTTTCTATTCAAAGAAAATGAAATCACTACCTAAAGAGATATCTGCACTCCCATGTTCATTGTGGCATTAGTCACAATAGCTAAGACATGGAAACAGCCTATGTGTCCATCAATGGATAAATGTATAAAGAAGATAAGCTTACATTTACAAGGGACTATTACTCAACCGTGAGAAACAAGGAAATTCTACCATGTGTAACAATATGGTGGACCTTGAGGATAATATGGTAAGTGAAATGAATCAGAGAAAGAAACATATTGTATGATTTCACTTATACATGGAATCTGAAAGAGCAGAACTCATGGACTAGAGAGTAGAACGGTGATTGTCAGGACCTAGAGGGTGGGGGCAACGGTCCCAGAGAGATTGATCAGAGGGTACAAACTTCTCAAGTACATGAATGAGTTTTGGGAACCTAATGTAGAGCATGGAGAGTTAGTAACACTGTATTATATTCTTGAAAATTGCTAAGAAAGTAGATCTTAAATGTTCTCACCACCTTCCCTCCCAACAGAAAAGGTAATTATGTGAAGCAATGGAGGCATTAACTAACCTAATTATAGTAATTATTTCACAATACATACTTGTACTAAATCATCATGTTGTACACCTTAAACTTACACAACGCTATATGTCAATTATATCCCAACAAACAAACAAACGAAAAGGATCAAAATAATTCAAGTTCACTTAGTGAAGTAAAAGTAAGACATATATTAGCTATAAATCAGTTTGCTGGTTTCATTATAAAAAATATAATGACAGAATCCCTTGTTTTGGGGACACTTAAGTTGACTAATAAAATTGGAGCCTGACTTGGAAAAGTGAAGCCACTGTTCTTGGTTTTTGCTTTTCCCCAAAAAAGGAGCCACAAAATAAAGTTACCCTTGGGCTTGCTTCCCGCATTACATTGAATTTAATGACTCAGCAGTCTAATTGTATTTTCCAGTGTAGAAATTCCTTAAAACTATTCTACACAGGACGGAAGTATTATTTGATGCTAAGCTTGGGCTCCTTTCTATAAACCAGAGTTTGGCTCCTCCACTTGAGTTCTTGGCTTCGTAGGTGATGACAGCAGTCTGGAATACTCGCTAGGAAGCCTGTCCAAAGATTTTTCTTTCTTGGGCGGCAGTGTGACCTCAGGGCAGAGCCTCAGAACCTCTAAGCCTATTTTCGATTTCGCAAAATGGGGAGATGAGACCACATAAAGCACAGGATCATCCTCTGGCTTCCCTCTGTCTACGTGGCGGTCTAGCCAGAAATTCCTGAACAAGTGCCTTTCCCATTTCCACCAAGAAGTCCATTCAAACGCGTGAGGCCATGAGGAGGGGTGCGGTGCAATGGGGTGGGGTGCAGAGTTACGCTGAAGCACATCACGGAATCTAACAAAATATCCAGTCCACATCCAGCAAGTACAGGATCCGACACAGATTTAAAGACATGACTACAAATGTACATAATCACTCTTCTCTCCTTGCACGGCCATGTGGCGCAGGGCACGGGAACTTACGTCGTGATGTATCCGGGAACAGTTCCAGTTCATACATCTGTGCCAGACCCCTCCCCTCAGACTCCAAAAAAAGCTCCAGTTTGGATAAGAGAGTATACGGTTACCCTATGTGTGCGTGATAGGTGAAAAAAAGTTATTTGCCACCTGTTCATAGATTGATAAGACCATCTATGTCTTTCATTTCAATGTACAAAGAATAGGGAAGCCACATCTAAAAGGAAATCTACTCTATTTCTAATTTAAGGCTATTAACACCAACCTTTAAAATAAATTGTACAGCAGAATCATGATTGAGAAATCTATAAGAAAAATAACGCTCTCGGTTTTTGTTTTCTTGTAGATCTTCTCAGGGCAAATGCTATTTTTCTCCCACTTTACACAAACTGGTCTCTGAGGTGTCCCTCTGAAGAGGTCAAGCAGTCCTGAGCACTCTGCAGTTTGCTCTGAGAGCCCCACGCCAGAGCTGGTGAGGCCCTGGGCTCTGTTTCATCAAGGAATGGCTGATGGCCTTTGGAAACAAGCTGCTATCTTGAAGACTTTGGGAGCCTGAGTCATGGCAAAATGCCACCTATAAAAATACCTGATCTTTGCTCCACTCAAGTCTCTTAGGAGAGGGAGAGGTAGTGTGGGCTCAGGGTCCACAACTGCCCTCCATGGTCAGGTGCTGGGAGAGCAGTGCTGGGCACTTCCCCACCTTACTCTGATCCCTCGTCTTCCTTATCCACCCATTTTCTTTGCCTATCTGAATTTAAAGACTTCTTGCTTTTAAATCTGAAAAATTTTAGTATCAATTTTTAGTGATTTCTTTGCTCATTTATTCCACTTCCTCTTTTTTTTTTTTTTTATAAAGACATTCAGTGGGTTCAGACCATTGAGTGTGGAGTCTACTTAACTATTTTGAAGTATTTCAACGCCTTATATTCAGATACAATTAAAGTACATAGTAGTGATGGCCATAAATTGGCCAGAATAAATATGTGTTTCATGAAAGTGAATGAACACAATAGTACATATTTATCCAAAATTATAAATATTGTCTCTTTTATTTTGAAATGGAATACAATAAAATAGCGCTGATTTTAAAGGGGAAAGTCTTAAAATTCTTTCTTATAAATGCCAGTAGAAAGTTTAATCATCCAGTGATTCTTATAAAGAAGAGATAATGTAGTGTGTGGATGTGCTTGGCCTTCAGATATTAGTCCTTGGATCTGCTAAGTGCTCTTGAGACCTTGGTTCCTTAACATAAAAGGGGAGTAGTAATTACTGCTCAAAAGGGTAATAAAATCTACTCTTTCTAATACGTGTAAAACTTTCCTATACTACATGTGCCTAATAAATCGAGAAACCACCTATAATTATTATATACAAAGTGAAATGTTGGGGGGATAAAGCCCCTTTGGAGAAAAATATATAAATTCTAGATTTTTTAAAAAAGATTGTATTTACTTATTTGAGAGAGAGACAGAGAGACAGAGAGCACAAGCAGGGTGAAGGGCAGAAGGAGAAGCAGACCCCTGCCCTCCCAATGCGGGGCTCGATCCCAGGAAGGCATCATGACCTGAGCCAAAGGCAGACACTTAACGACTGAACCACCCAGGCGCCCCGCCCCATAAATTCTAGATTTTTCAGCGCACTGAAATTTAGCGTCACTCTTGCAAGATCTCCCTAGCCCAAGATTTCTCAATTTAAGAAGCAAATTTACATTTTGAGCATTATGGGAGAAACTGTAGAATGACTGAGATTCTGAATTGCCGTATAGAATGGAGATTCCATTAAGCTCTAGTAATAAAGGCAGTTCCATATTGGCAAAACTGACAAATAAACTGGAAGGGAACAGAGAGCCCATAGATAGTCCCATAAATATAGTCAACTGATCTCTATTTGACCAAGTAGCAAAGGCAATTCAATAGAGAAAAGACAGACCTTTCAGCAGATGGTGCTGGAACAACTGGACATCCACAGCAAAACACTGAATCTAAACACAGATCTCACAACGTCCCAAAAATTAACTAAAAATGGATTGTATACCTAAATATAATATGCAAAATATATGACTCTCAGAAGGTAACAGGAGAAAATCTAAATGTCCTTGCATCTGGCAATGACATTTTTTTAGGATGTATTTATTTGAGAGAGAGAAGCGGTGGTGAGGGGCAAAGGGAGACAGAGAGAGAGAATCTCAAGCAGGCTCTGCCCCCGTGCAGAGCCTTACGCGGGGCTCCAGCTCACAACCCTGAAATCATGACCGGAGCTGAAATCAAGAGTCCGACCCTTGCCCGACTGAGCCGCTTAGGTGCTCCTGGCAGTGACTTATCAACTGCAACAATAAAAGCACGGCCCATTAAAAACATTAAGAAGTTGGGCTTCATTAAAATGAAAATATTTTGGGGCGCCTGGGTGGCTCAGTGGGTTAAAGCCTCTGCCTTCAGCTCAGGTCATGATCTCAGTCCTGGGATCAGGCCCTGCACTGGGCTCTCTGCTCAGCAGGGATCCTGCTTCCCCTCCTCTCTCTGCCTGCCTCTCTGCCTACTTGTGATCTCACTCTGTCAAATAAATAAATAAAATCTTAAAAAAAATGAAAATATTTTGCTTTGTAATGTTAAGAGAATAAGAAGGCGAGGCATGATTGAGAAGAAAATACTTGCAAAATGCATATCTGATACAAAATTGTTATTCAAAATATATAAAGACTGTTAAAACTTAACAATAAGAAAACAGACAAACCAATTAAAATGAGCAAAAAACCTGGATTGGCATCTCAGCAAAGATACACAGATGGAAAAAAAAAATAGAAGATACACAGACGGAAAAAAGCATACGAAAAGATGCTCCAAGAAGATGCAAATTATGGGGCGCCTGGGTGGCTCAGTCGTTGAGCGTCTGCCTTCGGCCCGGGTCAGATCCCAGGGTCCTGGGATCGAGCCCCGCATCGGGCTCTCTGCGCCGCGGGGAGCCTGCTTCTCCTGCTACCATTCCCTCCGCTTGTGTTCCCTCTCTCGCTGTGTTTCTCTCTCTCAAATAAATAAAAAAATCTTTAAAAAAAAAAAAAAAGAAGATGCAAATTAAATATAGAGATACTCTTATGTATCCATTAGAATGAGAAAAATTCAGAACATTGATAACACCACATGCCAATGAAGATAGAGAGCAGTGGGAACTCTCATTCATTGTTGGTGTAAATACAAAGTGGCACAGCCACTGCGGAAGATATCTGGGTGCTTTCTTACAAAACCAAACATATTCTACCTCTGAGATCCAGGAATCACACTCAATATTGACCCAAAGGAGTTGAAAATTTAGGTCCACACAAAAACCTGTGTGTGGATTTTAATAGGATCATTTTTTTTAAGTTTTGTCTATTTTATTTTTTTTTAAGATTTTTATTTTATTTATTTAACAGAGATAGAGAGCACAAGTAAGGAGAGCAGCAGGCAGAGGGAGAGGGAGAAGCAGAAGCAGGCTCTCCACTGAGCAGGGAGCCCAATGCGGGGCTCGATCCCACGACCCTGGGATCATGACCTGAGCCGAAGGCAGCTGCCTAACCGACTGAGCCACCCAGGTGCCCCAAGCTTTGTCTATTTTAAAGAGACAGAGAGAGCACGAGCAGGAGAGGGAGAGGAAGAGGGAGAAAATCTCCAGCAGACTCCCGGCTGAGTCGGGAGCCCAGTGCAGGGCTCAGTCTCATGATGGTGAGATCATGACCTGAGCCAAAATCAAGAGTTGGAGGCTTAACCAACTGTGCCATCCAGGTGTCGCTGAATAGGAGCTTTACTCATAATTGCTAAAATTTGGAAGCAACCAAGATGTCATTCAGTTGGTGAATGTATAAATAAACTGTGGTCAATCCAGGCAATAGAATATCCTTCAGCACTAAAGAGAAATGAGCTATCAAGTCCTGAAAAGACATGGGAAAAACCCTGCATATTGCCAAATGAAACATGCTGGTCTGAAAAGGCTACATACTGTATGATTCCGACTGTAAGACATTTTGGAAAAGGTAAAACAATGAGGTCAGTAAAAGGACCGGTGTTTTTCAGGGGTTAGCGGGGAAAGGAGCGATAGATAATTGGAACGCAGGGGATTTTTAGGGCAATGAAATGATTCTGTATGTGAATACTTACCTTATGCATTATTCAAATACACAGAGGGAACAACACCAAGAGGGAACCATCTACTATGGACTTGGGTTGATAATGAGGTGTCCCTGTTGGTTTATAAGTTCTAACAAAAGTGCCAACCACTCTGGGGGGGAGGCTGTGTGTTTGGGGTGACAGGTGATATGTGCGAACTCTCTGTGCTTTCCACACAATTTTTCTGTGACCTAAAATATTTTCTAAAATAATTTGTTTATTACTTAAAAAAATGATCACTAAGAAAAACAAAACGAAATAAAAGTAAACAGAAAGAATGCTGGCCAACTTGAGAAACAAATGTAGGATTAGGAATGCAGACACACGTCAGTACCTACAAGAAAACATTATTAATACTGTTCATTTACTCCAATTAGTTCCTTTCTAAATGGCATAACTGATCTTGAAATCTGCTCCCAAACTGTGTTTTTAAAATGTAATATAAAGGGAATTTTTATTCAGGCTTTTCTAAGACCACTTGTTAGCCCAGAAGCAAAATGGAAAGATCTGAGAAAAAACAAGCAAACAAAAGGCTAGAGGTATAAGCATTTTGATACTGAAAATATCAACCATGTGAAACATGCTCTCTGAACTAAAGCCCTCCTTTAAACATGTGTGAAGGGCATTTGAAAAAACTAAGAAAAAAAGCAGATGTGGGACAGCAAAACAGATTAAAATATATAAACTGGAGATATACATGAATCAGATGGAGAATGTAGATATTTGAGATCCCGACTTATGCAAACTATTAAAGATAATTTGGGACAACTCTGAAAAACTATACATATTAAGGGATTAATGAATTTATTTTTGTTGGGTGTTTTAAAAGACTACAGTCATGCTTTATATAAAAGTTGTATCTGTCTATATATGCAAGCTAAATATGTCTATATGTTAAGTATTTACAAATAAAATAGTGTGATGTCTGACATTTGCTTCAAAATACTTCAGGGGGGAAAACTGTGAGTAAGTGAGCAGATGAAACACAAAACATGGACTAGAGGACATATGGGTTCTTTATACAACTCTCTCCACTTCTGTGTATGTTTCAAATTATCCATCATATATAGGTTAGTGTTAAATAATCTAATGAATGAAATATTACCAAGTTAAAAAGGGTTATCCCACTTTGATTGTTTTATGTAGGATTATGCACCCTGTGTTCATTTCATGCGCTGCATTTAAGGACCATATTAGTATCGCTTCTCGGCCTTTTGGCTAAGATCAAGTGTAAGGACCATATTAGTAAAAACATGATTAACATAATTGTTCCCGACCCATCCATAAAAGAAGAAAATGACAACAAACCACTCCATGCTTTGGTTTAATCTGTAGGACCATGTGCTCTAATATGATTTCGGGGAGCATGTCATGAATTTCAGGGAACCATAGGCCCTCCCCTGCATGCCTCTTTACTCATTCACAGTTTTCCTTAAGTCAATCACAGAAGTTTTAGCTCAGTGCCAGAGGGCTGAGACTAACCATAGACTAAGACTCCACAGGATGATCTAGTTAACTCTTGCATTGCTCTTCACACATATCATATTAGTTTATGCAGTCTGAAATGCCAGCATCTCCTTTCGATAAAATATTTAGGAAGCAAAGTGTATGGCAAGACATTTAGAAATAGTTAGAGATTATTTCTTGAAGACGGCCAAGCATTTTGTCCTCATTCTAGGTATACCATTTTGCTTTTCTTCCCAGAAAAAAAGCTGTTCCCACTGATTACTTCCCTGAGATGCAGCTAAGGACAGTTCATCTCAGAAAACCAGTGACATGAAGTGTCTTTAGCACAGTCACTATCTGCTTGCTGGAGGCCCAATAATTTTATCCTAGTCAGCTATGAAAGAAAGAAAGGAAGGAAGGAAGGAAGGAAGGAAGGAAGGAAGGAAGGAAGGAAGGAAGGAAGGAAGGAAGGAAGGAAGGAAGGAAGGAAAGAAAGAAAGAAAGAAAGAAAGAAAGAAAGAAAGAAAGAAAGAAAGAAAGAAAGAAAGAAAGAAAGAGAGAGAGAGAAAAGGGGGGGAAAGGATCTCTAAAAGAGATTACTTTCTCTAGCATTTCATATGGATAAAATTAAAATTAAATAAAGTTGCAAAATAAATAAGTAAGTGATAAGGATGTTATAAAATGACAACAGTAAGTACTTTTATATTATACATCACATTTTAGCACGGTGAGAAGAGGGGCTAAATAGAGTTCTTGCATTAGGAAACATAAAATAATATAAACTCAAAACACAAACCTCAGATTTGCTAGGCTCGGATGAAGTATTTAAAAGTACTGTGAATGCCCACTCTCACCACTCTTGTTCAACATAGTGCTTGAAGTACTAGTGACAGCAATCAGACAACAAAAAGAAATAAAAGGTACTCAAATGGGCAAAGAAGAAGTCAAACTCTCTCTCTTCGCAGATGACATGATACTCTATATGGAAAACCCAAAAGACTCCACCCCCAAACTACTAGAACTCATACAGCAATTCAGTAATGTGGCAGGATACAAAATCAATGCACAGAAATCAGTTCCTTTCTTATACACTAAAAATGAAAATATGGACAGGGAAATTAGAAAATCGATTCCATTTACTCTAGCACCAAGAACCATAAGATACCTGGTAATAAACCTAAGCAAAGAGGTGAAGGATCTGTACTCGAAGAACTAGAGAAAGCTGAAAAGAAATTGAAGACAAAACGGTGGAAAAGCATTCCATGTTCCTGGATCAGAAGAATAAACATTGTTAAAATGTCTATACTGCCCAGAGCAATCTATACATTCAATGTCATCCTGATCAAAATTCCACCGGCTTTTTTCAAAGGGCTGGAAGAAACAATCCTAAAACTTGTATGAAACCAGAAAAGACCCCAAATTGCTAAGGAAATGCTGAAAAAGAAACACCAAGCTGGGGGCATCACACTGCCTGATTTCAAACTTTACTACAAAGCAGTGATCACCAAGACAGTATGGTACTGGCACAAAAACAGACACATAGACCAGTGGAACAGAATAGAGAGCCCAGATATGGACCTGCAACTCTATGGTCAAATAAAATTTGACAAAACAGAAAAAAATATCCAGTGGAAAAAAGACAGTCTCTTCAATAAATGGTGCTGGGAAAACTGGACAGCTCTATGTAGAAGAATGAAACTTGCCCATTCTCTTACACCATAAACGAAGATAAACTCGAAATGGATAAAAGACCTCAACGTGAGGCAGGAATCTATCAAAACCCTAGAGAAGAAGATAGGCAGTAACATCTTCGACATCAACCACAGCAACTTCTTTCAGGACATGTCTCCAAAGGCAAAGGAAACAAAAGCGAAAATGAACTTTTGGAGCTTCATCAAGATGAAAAGCTTCTGCACAGCGAAGGAAACAGTCAACAAAACAAACAGGCAACCCACAGAATGGAAGAAGATATTCTCAAATGACACTACAGACAAAGGTCTGATATCTAAGATCTATAAAGAACTCCTCAAACTCAACACTCACAAAACCAATAATCACATCCAAAAATGGGCAGAAGACATGAACAGACACTTCTCCAAAGAAGACATACAAATGGCTAACAGACACATGAAAAAAATGTTCATCATCTTTAGCCATCAGGGAGATTCAAATCAAAACCTCACTGGGATACCACCTTACACCAGTTAGAATGGCCAAAATCAATAAGACGGTAAACAACAAATGTTGGAGAGTGTGTGGAGAAAGGGGCACCTTCTTACACTGTTGGTGGGACTGCAAGCTGGTGCAGCCACTTTGGAAAATAGTGTGGAAATTCCTCAAGAAATTAAAATTAGAGCTACCCTATGACCCTACCATCACATTACTGGGTATTTACCCCAAAGAAGCAGATGCAGTACAAAGAAGGGCCACATGTACCCCAATGTTCATAGCAGCAATGGCCACAATCGCCAAACTGTGGAAAGAACCAAGATGCCCTTCAACAGAGGAATGGATAAAGAAGATATGGTCCATATATACAATGGAATATTATGCCTCCATCAGAAAGGATGAATACCCAACTTTTGTATCAACATGGACGGAACCGGAAGAGATTATGCAGAGTGAAATAAATCAAGCAGAGAAAGCCAAATACCTTATGGTCTCACTTACGTGCTGAGCATAAATAAAAACATGGAGGGCATTGTGAGAAGGAAGGGAAGGGGGAATGGGGGAAAATCAGAAGGGGAGATGAACCATGAAAGACTGTGAACTCTGAGCAACAAGCTGAGGGTTTTGGAGGGGCGGGGGTAGGGGGTTGGGCGAGCCTGGTGGTGGGTATTGAGGAGAGCACGTATTGCATGGAGCACTGGGTGTGGTGCATGAACAATAAATCTTGTAACACTGAAAAAATAAAATAAACATATTTGGGGGAAAAAAAAAAGCACTGTGAATTGTCTGCAGACAGATCCTTACAGTTATGTTTAGGGATTTTCAACCAATGATACGAACAGTGACTGAATCAGGTGAGGTACTATTCCAAATAGGTTGTTAGTAACCATGCACCCATAAATTAGCCAACATTTGCCATGTTTTTACATCAGCTAGATTTGATTCAGGGTTATCGCTGTCATAACATCACTGCTAATCTCAACACAGACTTTTATTTGCCTAGTTTTTGTTAAAAGATGAGTGGAGTCATGTGAAAGCTGAGAATGATAGACAGCTTGAAGCTAATTTCATCTTGGCCACAGCTTGGGCTGAGCAACCTTTAACATGATGCAGTTCAATTTCTAACAAGAAAATCTAGGATAGCCATATTTTTATTTTATAAACTAGCATATTTTGAGGCCACTAAGTGGGTGATTTAATTACTCCCATGCATGAATTTATATCAATATCAAAGATAAATATCACATCCAAATAACATAGAAGTCAGACACATGTGTGTGCATGTGTGTGTGTGTGTGTCCGTGTGTGTGTGTTGTGTAGGGAGGGTCCTGGGGGTTTTACTCATTGGCATCTTCTCCTCTGGACCATACAAGTGAACGTCACTTACCAAATCTGTCTCAATAGATAGAAGGTTACAAATTTACAGCATGTAGTTTATAATTTCCCTTTAAATACAGGGCATTTAAAAATCGATATCTCAAAGTAAAATGATCATTATCTACCTGAATGAAGGTGAAAGTAGAAACATTGTTCTATTCCCAATAACTATGCCCAGTGCCCACTCTTTGGTTTCTGTTCTAACAAAAATAAATAGTGACAATGGATGTTGTTACAAAGTGTCTATTAGTGTCAGGGAACTGGGCTCAGTTTCTCTATGAAATGTGATAAATGATTAAAATGACGTAACAGGGGAAATACTATCATCACGATTTGAGAAATTAAGAAACTAGCTTAATGCCCTTTTATTTGTAATAATTCCTCCTACTTTAAGCAAGATAGGAGCCAGTTACAGCAATAACAAACTAAAGGACAAGAGAGTCTGTGACTGGACGCCTTCAAGTGGTAATCTGAGTGTAAGGTGCACAGCTTCAGGACCAGCAATTTCCACTGTGAAGGTGACCTCTGAGCTCACCTTTCCTTCCTGGTCCCTCTGCGTCTCCGGCACAGAGGTCGCTAACCAGGGCATGAGCTGGGGGGCTGGGCTCCAGACACACGAACGAGCAGATTTCTCTCTCCCTGAGGGCCATCCTCCATCCGGATCAGACCCCACACCGACTCTACCACTCATCTGTGCTTCACTCAGACATCAGGCCACCTGTGGTGGCCATTTACTGCCCTGAACACTGTCCTAAATAGCGTCTTCCCTTTTTTTTTTTTTTTAAAGATTTTTTTATTTATTTGGCAGAGAGAAACACAGCGAGAGAGGGAACACAAGCAGAGGGAATGGTAGCGGGAGAAGCAGGCTCCCTGCTGAGCAAGGAGCCCAATGCGGGGCTCGATCCCAGGACCCTGGGATCATGACCTGAGCCGAAGGCAGACGCTCAAGACTGAGCCACCCAGGCGCCCCAGCATCTTCCCTTTTGAAATCTTTACGGCCTCCCCATTTCAGTGCCCCTCCACTGACACGGGCAAACCCCTCCACACCCGTCTCTGCTGTTCGCCCAGCATCTGGGGGGTGTCTGTCATCTCTCCCCCTGCAGGCTAGCACATCCCCAAAGGAAGGGACTCAGAGACAACGCTCTGTATGGGACTTGTCAGCTCCAGAGCACCTGCACGTCATTTGACGCAGAGACACCTGGCATTTACACTTGAATAAAGATTTCTGAGAATGGGCTCTCCTGAGGACAACCTGGAAAGTCTGACTTATGCCCATAAGCCTCCCCTGGTTGGATATTTTGGGGTCTGTGGATCTGAATATGCATCACAAAAATATTGCTTCTAGATAGAGGGATTGTTCCTTTGAAAAATTTTGAGTACTCTAGTGGTGTTTGTCCTTTATATCGTAAAGATACATGATCCTATTTTCCATGGGAATAACTTGAATGTGCCTTCATGAATAATGAGAGTAAAACTACTATTAACACTGTCATCTAAAGAAGGCATATGCTACCTTTTTCTGTGGTCAGGTACCATTTATCATATACATAGAGGACAGAAGGCAAGATGGACTGTTGGCGGATCGGCTTTGGTAGATTCAGTAACCTACCGATTCATACTCTACACCAAGTGCTACAGTCAATAAATCAGTACCATTGACCAAAGGTTAATGACGGGCATTACATATTCTGAGTATACAACCAAGAACAAACTAAGACCTCTTATCAAGGAGCTTATATTCTAGGAGAAAGAAAAACAAAACAGTAATTGGCCAGTGAATATTTCCCATTGTTGACAGATGCTACACAAGTGGTGAGACAGAGTAATGAGGTGTATTCTTTTTCTTAGAACTGTGAGGCGGGCTAAGTTAGCTCGGTGTTCAGGGAGAGTGTTTGAGACCAGATCATGTAACTGTGAGCCAGATGAGGAGAAGGCAGCCGCATGAAGTTCATGGATTCGTTCCCCTCACCCAACATCCACACCCCGAGTCTGTACCACCCCCACCACTGTTGTACAGTAAGCATAACATCAAACTGCATTAAATGTATGCGTGTCTATAAACGTACTACATAGTTGTTAGATAATGAGAAGAGATAAAAGAAATTAAGACTGGAAGAGGATTGCAAATGCGTGTGTGTGTGTGTGTGTGTGTGTGTGTGTGTGTGTATTGGTGCATGAGGGTTGCTCAGAGAAGACTTTGATGAATAGAACACAGAGAAGGTGTAGACATTCACAAACCAGAAGAGCAGAAGAGGTCCCGGGTCAGGCCCAGGACAGGTGACTCTGTCCTACTCAGGTATTAATGCTTCTGCTGCCCCATGATGGGTGGCCTAGAACAAGTGCAATGGGGGAGGGGGGGTCACAGCGTTGAACAACTAGACAGCTGGTCACCCGCCCTGCCCACTGCACGTCCAAGAGTAGATGTGAGGTACACAGCAGCACACATGTGCCTGGGGTCAGGGCAAAGGTCCAGAAGGAACCTGTAATTTCTGGAATCAGCAGCAGAGATAGTAAGAAAGTCCCCACAGGCGTAGATGTAGTTCCCGGGCACCCCTGAGGGAGGAGAGACCCAGGAAGAGCAGCCCATCAGCTGCAAAATGCAGGCGATAGCTGCAGGTTCAACACATCAAGGCATGGGGGAAAGAGAAATAAAAGCATTTGCAATGCTGGGAGTCCAGGGGGGGAGCAGAGGAAGCGTCCTGGACCCACAGGCAGAGACCAGGTCTCAGAGCCTTCGCAGACCACAGGAAAAGTGAGTGCCGCATCACTCTGCATCCCAAGGGAAGCTGTAGGCCCTGAGTGCTACACTACCTGAGCCCCCTTGGAATGTGTCCTGGGAGGCAGAGAAGGCTGTGTCTCGGCGCAGTTTTAAAGGATGATTTGGAACACATTCAAAGGAGAGAAAGGAAAGCCAGGGGAGCAAAGGGTGCCAGAGAAGAAAGGGTATTCATAATGGATTAATCAGCAAGGCCAAAAGCAGGTGGCATTGTTTCAGTGTGTGTGTGTGCATGTGTGCATGTGTGTGTGCGTGCATGTGTGCATACATGCATGTGTGTGCGCGAGTGTGTGCATGGATGTGTGTCCATGTGTGCACGCACATGTGTACATGTGTGTATGTGTGTGTACATGTGTGTGTCCATGTGCACGTGCACATGTGTGTGCATGTGTGTATGCATGTGTGTACATGTGTGTGTCCATGTGTGCACACACACACATGTGTGTGTGTGTGTGTGTGTGTGTGGTTGTTGCCAAGGTGCACAACAATGACATTGGAGGAGGATAGAGGGCCTTTAGGACACTGTCAAAAAATAGTTATCTTATAGATGCAACAAATCTTTGAAAACTTTGAAATATAAAAAAAGATCCTAATTCAACTAAAATTACAGTGCTGTATTGCAGGATTGGCAAATTAGTGTCCTTTATCAAAAACACTTAATGCCCAAAAACAAACGATAAGTAGCAAAAAAATAAAAACGAATTGCTCGGGTTGTCTGGTATACTTAGCCTCCACTTAACAAAGTACATTCCACCCGACCCTCTTAATAGAATGAGTATTAATATACAAATCATGAGAAACACAAGTCTGGCTTTATGTTATGATCCTTGGAGTTTATCACAGATACAGAAGAGAACATGGGTAGGATATTGTTCATTTGTTCTCGACCAGACTTTAGAGATATATGTTATTTTTTAGGATAATCCTGGAGGAAAATGTTCAAATGTTCATATATTTTACAAGAACATCCAAAACACAGATTTGAGTTTGTTATTTTCATTTTTCAAGGGAATAAAAACCAGAAATGAAGTCGTGCATCCAACTGAAGCAAGTTTAAGCCATTGTGATGTAAAGAACATGGAACAGAAAACTAAAATTGGGTCAGAATCTGCCACAAGTACTTTTTATATGGATACTAGGAAACTGCGAGTGAAAGTAAGTAAAACGAAACTTTGGTTGGTGGGTGGGGTATGACAGCTGAGCGCCATTCCAAGCATTATCCAACATGACCAGCCGGATGTGGGGTATGGGTCCATCAGCCAATACTTCTTCAATATATAATGGGATTCTTCTTGCGTTTCACAGAAATTACTGCTGTATTCATTGCATGATACAGTCACCGAATGCATTTGATCCTCTCCCAATTCTTTTCCATCTCTTTAAGGATAACAGGTGAATCAGCCCTTTTGAAAAGTACACATAACTATATGGGATCATTTTTCCAAATGTCAAAGACTTGTAAAATCCTTCTCATGCCTACATTTGCACAAAAAAAAAAGCTGTAAAGATTTTTGTGGGACAGGAGGGGTGTCTGGAAAATTTCCTACATATTAATTATCATACTTGAATTTTTACTTGAAGCTATGATTTTCCCAGGTACATAACGAAAGTATCTTGTTTGGATGTCATATGGTTTGTACCATCTTATATGCCTTTCAGATCGACAGATCAAACTTTAATAAAACAGGGGATTTAAACAAGTAAATTGAAATCCTGAAAGCATTTTAATAATAATTGCAACATACAACACTTGCAAAATATGCTGCTTTCTGTCTGCCAAGTACTTTACAAAATACCCGGTTTGTTCACCTTAGCTTCTTTCTTTCTTTTTTTTTTTTTTTAAGATTTTATTTTCTTATTTGACAGAGAGAGAGAGATCACAAGCAGGCAGAGAAGCAGACAGAGATAGAGGGAAGCAGGCTCCCCGCTGAGCAGAGAGCCCAATGTGGGGCTCGATCCCAGGACCCTGAGATCATGACCCGAACCGAAGGCAGAGGCTTTAACCCACTGAGCCACCCGGGCGCCCCTCACCTTACCTTCTTATCTCTTTGATTTGACCTATATTTTCATATACATATCTGAAGACACAACATACTTTTCTCCTCTGGCATAAACTTCCACAGATCACATCTCTCCAAATGCTGCTTCTTTTTTTTGAAAAAGATTTTACTTATTTATTTTGAGAGAGAGAGAGAGCATGAGAGGGGGAAACGGCAGATGGAGAAGCAGGCTCCACAATGAGCCAGGAGCCCAACGCAAGTCTTGATCCCAGAACCCTGGAATTAAGACATGAGCTTAAGGCAGATGTGTGACCAGCTGAGCCACCCAGGCGCCCCTCCACATGCTGCTTCTTTATAAAAACCCCTAAATGCACTGAACTCAAAGAATGTGATCAAATACATACCGTATCAAATAAATACAGTTATTTATTGTGATTTCATTATCTAATTTAATCCAATTACTGTGCTAATGAATTTGGATAGATTTATAAAAAAATGGTAAACACTTTTGAAGTTAAAATATGATTGTTACATTTCTTTTTTAATGTTATATTTCTTTGATGATTTATATTAAGGCTGTTTCATTTTGCAGCCAAGACAACAGAGTAAGTAAGGGAAACAGAATCGTCTGTTTCAAACCTAAGAATATATGGTCAAAGTAGAAATAAAAGATAAGGAATTTTGGGGGAAAAATCTATACGGATTTGTAAAATATCTTTATTCATTTTACTTTATATTTATATTTATACCTTATATTATTTATTTTACTCTTTGTTATTTGGATTAAGCTATATTTCTATAATTTAAATTCCCTTATTTTAAGATTCTTATAGCTCATTTGAATCCCCAAGAAAATATCTAATCAGTTGTGGGATTATAAATTAGGACATTTTATCAGTATCTTTGCCTTCTACTATAGGGCATTTAGAATGTAGGATTAAATATTGCAAACAGCCTACAGGATCCAAGCAGGCCATGGGGTTCTGGGGATGGGACCTCACGCGTTTCCTCTTTAGGGCAGCCACCAGCCAGCTGTTCCTGCCCATGTCATGTGTGATTACAGAAGCTAGAATCGATTTAATTAATTAACTGATTGATAGAACTCTA
>CM053604.1:167922284-167944197 GCA_028646535.1 Procyon lotor | reverse complement strand
AAATTATTTGCAAACTACACTTTTAACAAAGGATGAGCATCTAGAATGCATAACACACCCTCAAAACCTAACAGCAAAAACAAACAAACAAAAACCATCCAAATAGAAAGTGGGCAAAATATGTGGGCGAACATTTCACTGGAGATGTGCAGATGGCAAATGAGTGCATGGAATGAAGTTCAACATCATTAGCCGTGAAGGAAATGCAAATTAAGACCATCATGAGACATCACTACCTACTTATCAGAATTTTTTTTTTTTAAGTCATGACTTCAAGTGCTGGTGAGGATGCTGGGAAACTGGATCACACAAGCATTGCTTGTGAGGGTGAAAAATGATACAGATACTCTGGAAATAGGTCTAGCAGATTCTTATAAAACTAGACATGAAAATATCATGTGGTGCAGCAACTACAGTTCTTGGTATTTACCCAAGAGAAATACAAACCCAGGTTCATGTGGAAGCCATTCATCACACAATTCCATAGCTGGCTTATTTTTAATAGTCCCCAAATGAAAACAAACCCACTACCTTTCAATAGGACAATGGTTGAACAAACTGCTATATCGGCCATGGGACACCTCACAGCAAGAAAAAGGAATGGACTTAACACACAACCACTCGGACGGATGGAAAGTAGGTTGTGCTGAGGGAAAAGGCCAATCACAGGTGGTCACACACTGAATGGTCCCATTTATATGATGTTCTTGCAACAGCAAAGGGATAGATGGAGAAGAGAGGAGTGGTGGTCAGACAGTAGCACCAGGGAGCCTTGAGGGGAGGGGCAGCTCTGTATCTCGATTGTCACGGTGGTTACAAGATCCCACGCCTGTGACACAAAGACACCTAGCTACACACACACACACACACACACACACACACACACACACACACGAGTGCAAGGAACATTGATTAAATCGAGTAAGCTCTGCGGATCGCTCCAAAATCAATACACCCTTTGTGATATTATGCTGTAGTTAGGGAAGATGTCACCATTCAGGACAATGGTCATGGTACAAGAGCTCCTTGTAGACTTTACTGCAAGTTCCTCAGATTCTATCATCATTTCAAAACAAATAGTTAAAAAGAGAGATCGGCAAAAAGTTAAATGTTAGAAAGCCACCGTGGAGGGCACATGTCAGGTGTCGCAGTCTTTGGAGGGTCACCTGTGACGCAGGTAGGACATGGGCCCTCAGCCCCCGGCTTGATGAAAGCCCCAATGTCTTCTGGGTAGGTTCTTGCTGAGTAACTGAAGGGGGGGTCCCCTTTCTCCGTCACTCTAGACACACGCAGCACCCATGCTGCTTCTGATGTTTTCCAGGTTCCTGAACACACTAATCACTTTCCTATAAGTTAACATAAATTATCAACGCACTCACCATTTGTCCAATATCAGCTCATTTATCTTTATCTAAATTTCTCATTTGGTGAGACGAAGTTCTCAAGTCTGGGCACGGGCGCACACGCACACACACACACACACACACACACACACACACACACGAGTGCAAGGAACATTGATTAAATCGATGGGGCAAACTGATTTCTCCGGGAAAACTGGAAGTCAATGTTATGATCCTAGAATTTTATAAGCACTCGAATTAAAGGACTTAATCTGAAAATATTTTCACTTTTCTCCTCACACCTTTAAAATGTGATGTAGTTCAAATGATAAAGCTTAAGGGATGGGTTCCTTTTCTCTGAATTCCCCTTGATGATACCAAATACTCCAGCTCTGTCTTTACCGTGAGGCTAAATAACGAATCTCACTGACTCAGTTTCCTTGGTAAAGGAGGTAAAGCCCTTTAAAGTAAAGGAGGGCTTTTACTGAATTTATAAAGAAAATGCCATGACTAATTAGTTTCATCCTTAGAGTCTCTGACCAAAGTCACTCATCAGCACACATTCGATCGTTTAAGGTGATTTAGTTACAACAAAACGGTGATTCCTCCTACTGCTACCGGAATCATTTTAACTGTATTGACACCCAAACACCGATAAACCCAAAATTCCCCAGAGCTTCAGAATTTGTTTTCCACCCAATTATTTGGGGAAGATTAAGTTATTTTATAAAATTGGATGAAAACTCATGTGATATGTTGGGCTTCCCAAACAATAAGTGACAGAAAGGCTAAAATCCCTCCCGTTCTTTCAGGCACTGTGCGATCTGTCAGTTGTTTGCCGCTCAGCCTTTGCAATAAAAGAACACATCCTCTAGTCATCTTGCGAAGTGGGTTTTCCCTTTAGTTAATCAATTACACTCCATAACTGCATGCTGAAACTATTTAAAAGGTTCCTACTAAGGTTACACTACAATTTAACTGTCTATAATCCAGTCAAGCTACATCTTGTTTTAGACATTTTAATATTTTTTTCCGGGTTACTTAAGAAATCATATATGTAAATGGCGTGTTAAATAATTGACGGGCCGCCTAACTCTGCTTCTAGTCAGCAGTGATGCTATTCTTCCCCATGTAGCCACACAGCACTTCCCTCTGCAGCAAGAGTTTCCAGAACATTTTAAAAGATATTTTAGCTCCTGCAGTGACAAAGGCCTATTTAGAAACTGCAAGCATAATTTACTTACCTGATTGATGAAGCAATTTATGCAATCTAGTATATTCATGCTATATGGGGATGGATCTTTGTTAAGAAAACAAGGATCTTTAACAATTGCAAAACTCCATATTATTGCATTTTATGATAGAACAAAGTAGATTGGGGCAATTATCCCTTGTGTTTTATTAAACCTTTATACAACTGTTAGAGGTTAATGGGGCTATTATTTTTCCTACTGTCAAAATCTGCTTCGAAGCAAGATCTAGAGCACTTAGTGCCAGAAATCCAGCACACAGAATAACAGGCATGGCTTTTTTTTGTAGCGTTATTACAGATTACTGTGGTCTACTACCATTCAAATAAATCACCCATTAATAATACAGCAAGAAGGTCCCCTAAAAACAAAACCCGATGATGAGTACCACTGCTGGCAATTTAATAACAAGTGTGGCGACTCCAACAACATTGTCATGAAACAAAACGTGTTTTTTGCGGTATGTGTAAAGCAAATTGTGTTAGGCTTTGAAGATGATTCCCGTGGGGATTAATAGAGCCACCGCATATGCAGATACCAGGGAAATCACGGCCAGGTGAAAATTATTCCAGGATAAAATCTCGGGTGTAGGAGGCATCACGGACAGCTGGTAAGATTAAGGGATGAGGGATGGTTCTGCTCCCTGGGCAGCGCTGTCTTAGAGGTTGTATCAGTGGGCTAATCGGCCTTACTCACCGGCTCAGCCTCCCTCGGTCCCAGCCTCCCGTGGCTCTGGCTCCGGCAAGCACTGTGGAGGGTGCCCTCACTCCACCCTTCAAACGGCCACCCCACCAGCAGGCCTGTCCCACTCAGCAATTCACCGGCGGGCAGACTCATCCAGTACTGGCACGGAGGAAAACTCAGGTATCACAGAGTGTTTTCTGACCTCCAAGAGCACAAAATTTCAACTGACAGTGAGATGTCACTACATACTCTTATCGACTCGTAACAGAAACTTAAAAAAATTAATTCTTCACGGTTTTAATGTTTCCTTATATGAAGCGGGTATTGTGTTCTAAGAGCACAGAATTTTATTCTAATTGATGTGTCATGCAATTATTTGTCTTTTTCATATAACACATATTATTTTCCTGATAAGTATACTTCTCTTTTGACCAATGCCAAGCAAATGTCTATAAATGAGACATTCAAGTGACCCAGCCATCAAAGAGGCCTAATATAGAAGATCTGGGGACTTGGTTGGCACAGCACCTACTTAATTTAACATTGTTCCACACCCTCTCTTTCTGTAGAATCTTTTTTTTCTTTCTATAGATTCTTCTTTTTTATGGGTTGATCTGCTACTATTTGGAAAGAATAAATTTCTGTCTTGACTCAAACCTCAGTAAATGTTGCTACGTTTATTACAACAATCATTTTTGATAAATACTTACGTAACTAGAAATAGCAGTAGCTTGTAATTTCCTCTAGGGAAGAAACATACTCCGAACAGCCCTAAACTCCTGGCCTTTCCTCAATGTGTGATGACTGAACGCATGGATAAGATGGGAAATACAAAGACATCATTGAAGAAAAATGCGAGCCTCACTTTGTCACACTGCTCTAGGATGCCACATTACTGGTCGCTCAATGCACAAGATTTTTGGGCAACTGTTCTGTACCCATGACTCTGCTAGGTACTTGGTAAATACCAGTGAAGAAAGCAGAGAAAAACTCTGTCCTCAAGGAGTTTATATCCTAGTAGGGGGAGTGGAGGTAGAGGAACTAAGTAAGAATATACACACGCACACACACGCGCGCGTGCATATCCATACAAGTGTGCACCCTAAATATACATGCCTAAATATAAATATATACCCATGATGATAGGACATCTTATAAGTGGTACAGAGAAACATAGAGCAAGAAATAAGAGGGATGAAGTGGTGGGTGGGCAAGGCGTGCGGAAGTCAGGATGGTCACTGGATGGTGAACTTTGAGAAATGACCTGAAGGAAGGGAGGGAAGAGACTCTTGAGGACAACTGAAAAAACAGAGGAACAGAGAGAGGTGGAAGGTCTGGGGTCTTTACAAAACCCCTTCCAACTAGTGGATGAGGGCAAGGAGAAGAGGGGATTGAGCAGGGAGGTAAGGGGGTCGTGTGGGACTTCCAAAGGAATTTGGATTTTGGGGGCTGTGATGGTTTGGAGCGGAATGACTAGAACCTGCTGCTGTTCCTCCCAGATGACTCCGGTGACGGTGTGGAGGTCAGCCACGGGGAGAAGGACAGACAGGGAGGCTGGAGAGAGTCCCGCAGTGCTGCATGCCAGGGTCAACGGCAGCTGGGAGGTAAAGAGAAATGGATGACCTTTGATGCGTGCTGGGAGAGAGCCCAGATGGCTCCTGGCGAGAGGACTGGGGCCAGGCTGCACGTCCTGGGTGAGGAAAAGGAGCGGTCTGGTAAGAGGGAGAGAGGCCTATTATGTACGGGCATAAAAATTCGGGGTGGGCAGGTGGGTGCCAGAGTCTGGAAATCCAGAGAGAAGTCCAGGACCAGAAAGCAAACAGGTCTCACTCCATTCTCGACGTGGGTCATATGGGAACCGCTTTCCACGTGATAGTTATTAGGATCACACGCCTTTTTTGTAATCTCTTGTTTTAACCTCATAAATGAGAATTAACGGTTTCTCTTTTCGTTCCCCTTAACTTCCATGAGTCGCTGTTTACAGACAAGGCTGATATGAGAGACTTTTCTTGGACGGAGTCCTTTGTTTGTGATAACCTTAGAATCTGACAGAAAGAAGAAACTATGCGAGACATAACATTAATCTTTTTTTTTTTTTTTTTTTTTTTTGGCACATCTAAATGTAAGTAGAAAGAGATTGTTACAAACTAGCATGTGCCACATGTTCTTAAGTTTTCCAAACTTAACAAAAATGAAGTCTATTAATATAGCAATTACAGCAATAAGTGGATAAACGCAGCGTGACCCCAGGTAGATAGAAAATCATTTATGACGGTGTATTTTAGAAAATGGATTAAGCAGTCACGGCGTGTTAAAAAGGTAACTCAGACATTATATAGTTGTGGCTGTATCTTCAGCCGTATACAGCAGTTAAGACATCATTTTGCAGTGTCATTCTAAAAACAGCACTACGAAGGTTTTAAAATCTGCCCTTCCAAATAATTATTTCTGAGACAAAAGAAAAACCAGAGAAAAATGGAACTACTTAGCACCATCATAGAAGACGAGATTCGATCAATGGCTTTTCATTAGCAAGACTGTTTGGCAACTTGGACTATTTTGCTTCAGGTATTTTTTTCTCCAGGTAGAGAAAAAATTGATTGTCCATAGCAAAAAAAGTCAATGAAATAAATGGCTGGTAGTCAAATGTAGAAGAATTCTAGGGCCATTCATTTTCTGATGTGGTGGTGTTACTTTTAGCCAAGGGCTGACAAGGCAGCACACAGTATCACTCAGTCTCTCCCCCATTTATTATTTACATGAAATAAGGGTCCTGCATTAAATGACCTGCCCTGCGTGGAGAGAACCGTTGGGACCGCAGAGGTCACCACACAGCACCTGCCATCGGTTCAACCGAGCAACTTGCAATACTGAATGTGTAACATCATCCGTCTTCAACTTTACATGGGGAAACAATCTCCAGCTGAAAATAAGAAGCGAGGCTTTCGTTGATCCTCCTCCCTACAGATTCTTACATTTTGCAGTTAGAAGGATACCAAGGGATTAGCTAGCCTCCTGGTTCTCCCACTTGGGGCTGCTAAAACTGGATTCTGTTGAGGAGAAAGCCAAGGAAAAGAAGAGGGAGAAGAAATGGTGTCTACTGTTTACCATTGTTCAATAATAGGCCGCGGCGATTTACTAATCCCTTGGGGTTGAGAGGAGCCAGTCCCAGAGGAAGGGTGAGCCCACCGTCACTCAGGGAGCGCAGGGGAGACCAGGGTGGGATGTCCCCCGAGCTTACTAAAGATGACCTTCTGTCACGTGAAGCCCCCATTGATGCTGCAATCTTTCCAAATCTTGAAATGATTAGAAATTTAGAGCAACAGGCAGAATTAATACCTTAATTATCTTGGAGATTTTCTGAAAACATTATTCATCAATAATAAATGAGCCTGATTAAAAAAATGAACTTCTCTGTCATCTAATTCTAAGAGTGAATGTAGGAAATCAGTTGCCCTCATCATGTAGAGGGCTGAGATCTCTCTCTAGCTCATGCCATCACCCCACCCTATGGGGTTAAGTCTGTGCATGTGAAGGATTAAGGAGAATTACTAAGGGTTCATTGGTACATGAAATTGGGGCTGGCTGAATAAACTGACCAACATAGTGACTCCAGAGCAAAATTCACAAAAGATTCAACTCCATTGGGAAGAGTAGAACAGAGAATGTGTAGGGCTTTTGTTCCCAACAGGGGAAATGAGCCTTTCACGTGTTTTTCTTTTCTTCCTCTAATTGGTAACTGGGTGCTAAGTGCTTGCCTGTTTGGGCTCTCTGAGGGTCAGGAAGGGCAGTGCGTGAGCCCATGCAGGGCAGCAGCAGGGAAGGAGCTCCCTGAGGAGAACTCGGCTCTCACGAGTTCATCTGGGACCAAATGGATAACCCAGGAAGGAAATACATGCTGGCCCAGAAGGAAATGTGCTAAGAGGCTAGAATCCAGACCATGCGGTGTATCCAGGAATACACACTGTTTACTTTCAAATGAAATAATGGGTTATCTGTTTTTAACCTATGCATCAGCTACCATAGGTCGGTATAAACTTTCTTAACGCACAAGTTATGAGACCCTGGCTTGCTTTTGCTATAAAACATGGGACGTTTGCGTCATTTCCGCACCGTCATGATCTCACTGCTATCCTATCAGCCCTCTGTCATCAAACCATAAGTCCCCTGGGGTCGTCTGTCACGTCCTTCCTTTTCTCTAGCCAGGGCCTCTGTCCCTCTTCCGGGCACTTGGACGGATGTGCCAGAAGGCACGACTCCTTGCCTCGCCCAGGGTCTGTGTTCCTTTGTTTCCTTTCAAATGCCTTGATCTCTGGATTGTCTGCCTGCCCTCTGTGGTTGACCAGAATCTCGAGCAGTTTCTATCATCTTCAACAGGATCCCAACAGGAAACAGAGTCACTCGGTAGGAGAATGCTCTAAGGCAGAATGATTTACTAGGGGGCTATTTATCTCCTAGTGGATCCAGAGAGGCCCCTGGGCATAGTATGGTCCCTCACGACCTAGTCAGTAAGAGGTGGGCTATCATCAACCTTCAGGCTGGAAGGAACAAGGGGAAACAATATTAGCGCCTCATCCAGAGGGAAAGGGTCACGTAGGGTCAGTCTGTCTGGGAAGAGCTGTGACCTTGGGCCTTTGCACCTTGGAGCAGAAGCAGGTGGAGGAGACTTTGAAGGAGGTAACAGGAGGCCTCACGTTCCTGCTTTCCTTCAGCTGCTCTGCGCCCCTTGCTAAGGACACGACCTGGGTGTATGAGCAGACCCCTGTTACTGTGTCTGTTCCTGGGTGCACTAGGTGAGCATGTGTGAGGATGGCACGACAGATACTGTCCAAGATTCTGGAATAGAAAGGTAATCATGCAGGCATGGCTATCACGTCTCTTACTCTGTGCCGGGTCTCATGAAAAAGAGAGACAGAGTCCCAACATCAAAACATGTCAAAATAGAATGAAAAAAAACACTAAAACAGAGGTCAGTAGAGGGTGAGGTGGGCCAAGAGCTAGCAATGGCTGCCGGACCCTGCACTAAACACCTGTAATGGATATTTCGTTATCCATTTACCAAAACTCTCAAATGGAGGAACCAAGGTCACGTAAGTTGTGTAAATTGTACAGCAGATACTTGTATGCTTGGATTTAATTTTGAGAACATCAGAGGCTGTGATCTACATGAGAACCTAGCTCTTGGGATGAAGCAGGGACACTAGAGAGTTCTGTGTTCTAGGCTCACCTCCGAGGATTGGCCAAACTATGACCTAAGACCACAGAACTAAGTTCAGTGATTTCAATCTCATCTCCTCTGCTGTAGAATAAGAACCCCTAAGCCATGTAAATTCCTGGATGGCTTTCTATTTACATTTGTCTCCTCTTCCCATTTCTAGATGGAAAGCTCATGATGGACTTGGCCTGCTGAATGCCCGTGTTATGTCATATCCTGGAATGGGAACTCCACAAACACCTTGCTTTATCTACTGGACAAAAGTCATCATTGCACAGGATTGCACTTGGCATTCCTCCAAGCGTTTACAACCACAGAATCCTGTCTCTCTAGCTTCAAAACCCATGCCCGTTTCTCCAGGAAACATGCCACTTGGTTTTCCAGCCACATCTTCCATGGAAATAACATTTTATCACTTATTACATCACTGACCTTAGAAGGTCCTCAGGTTGTTCATTTTTTTGAAAAAAAAATTTTTTTTTTAAGATTTTATTTATTTGACAGAGAGAAACACAGCTGGAGAGGGAACACAAGCAGAGGGAATGGTAGCGGGAGAAGCAGGCTCCCTGCTGAGCAAAGAGCCCGATGCGGGGCTCCATCCCAGGACCCTGGGATCATGACCTGAGCCAAAGGCAGAAGCTTAATGACTGAGCCACCCAGGCGCCCCCATTTTTTTGAAATTTTTGAAAAAATTTTGAAAATTTTGAAAAAATTAAAAAAAAATGTCCTCATTTTTTCCTTAATAATTAAGTCTCATGTCTGACCAAAAACAGAAGTTGAGTACCACTGGGAGAAAGGACAGAATGTTTCCCCACACCAAATGAGTAAGCAGGCATTGGTCAGTTCAGGTCCCGTTCACAGAAGGACAGAGAGATGTTCTCCTTGCAAAGAACTCTTCTGCCTAAGTGTGGTTCTAGCAGGTAAGCTCAATGTCAGATCTACGATGGATCTGATAGGGGGGTTCGCCTGCCATGTGGTTCTACTGCACTGTGGGTCATTTGAGTAATGGGTTCAACTATAAGAAATACATTTCAAAATTATTATAAGTACCACATGCCCCATCCTATTGAACATCCAGAATTAGAAGCTAACAGTAAAAAATGTTAAAACTTTATTATTAAAACCCTTCCTTTCTTCCCCTGTCCCTCAGTTGTTTTCTGCCTTTGTTTGGATTTCAACCTTTTTCTTTTTTTTAGTCCAATTCAATTGCAATGACACTTTCCATGATTATCAAAAAGAAAGTCTAGTGAAAATATTTACATATTGATTTGTGTATGGAGGCAGGTGGGTACCTTTGGGCCTGAGCTAGTCAGAGTTTAGGGAATCCACCATCTGATAGACTGAATCTTTGCACCTCTCAAATTGTTTATTGAAATCCTAACCCTTGGTGTGATGGCAATTTGGAGGTGGGTCTTTGGGAGGTAAGTAGGTTATGAGCTGGAGCCTTCACAATGGGATTAGTGCCCTTATAAAAAGAGACAGAAGATGCTCTCTCCCTCTGTCATGCAAGGGTACAGTGAGATGACAGCCGTCTATGAATCAGGAAGCAAGTCCTCACCAGACCTTGAATCTGTCTTTATCTCAGACTTTCCAGCCTCTAGAAGCATGTGAAATAAATGTAAACGACCCAATCTAGGGTACTTGGTTTTGATAGCCTGAAAGATCTAAGACATGCCCAGTATTTGACACCTACAACCTAGGGGTCTGTGTCTACTTCTCTGTCTTTTTCAAGTGCCAGGGAATAGAGTCATCAGACAGTCAATGGAACAGTGTTCCGTAAAGGATGAGAAGGACACTGTAGAATAGGGATATTGAAAAGGCAGAGGTAGGTCAACCTACAGAGTGACTTTTAAAAGATGTATATTGTTTTTACTTTTGTTTATTTTAGTTTTTGTGGAATATTTGTCATGGATAAAACTCCCTGCAGAGGCCCAACATAGCATGAGGGGAAAACAGAGTTAGTTGAGCTGCAGGAGCTCCAGATGTCCATCCCGAGCCTTCCACTTCCACTAAACATTAGACGGTGGGAAACGAGACAAGATGCATGGATCCCAAACACTGCCTAAGGAGCACCAAGAGAGCAGGTAAGTAGGGACACCGCAAGAACAGAAAAGGCAACACAAGAGCTTGAACGTCTTAAAAACAGCAGGTGCATGGGGAAGGACCACACTGGAAAACACCCACTTGGGAACCAGCGGATGGAGCGTGCTGATCTGCATGTTGGTGGGACAGGTGAACCCACAGTGAAAGTGTGACAAATAACGACTGTAACAAAAGTAGGAACACGACACCGGGGGAACAAAACCACGGAAAAGCTAACTTGTGCCTGGGACAGTCAGCAAAGTCTTCACGGGGGGAGAGGCACGCTACGCATTGCTTGGAATTCTGCACTCCGTGGCAGAGGGAGGGCGCGTCTGGCGGGGAAGCTACTTTATTCTTCAGAACATTTAATAAGGAGAAGGCTACGACAAGCCTTCTACATCCCACACATCAGTCCGGGTGTGTGTGGTACACACAGGAATGGAAAAGGGAACTGGGGTCAAAACACCTGATAGTGGGGCACTTATTTAAGGGAGAAATCGGAAGGTCCAGTCTCACGGTGACCAAGGAGGACACAGAGTAAAAGTTGACTTGAGACACATTTAGGAGATTCATGTAGGAGAATGTCAACCTGACGTTCTTCCCCAACAATGCGAAGCCAGTGCGTAGTCTTTCTGTCAGAAAGTACTTTTGGAGGTAGGAAAGTAGCAAGGGGCGAAGCGAGGGAAGCAGTCCACAGAATTACTTCTCCCCTTGGTGTCGCCCCAATTGACATATCCGTCTCCATAGAAAAAGAAAGAAGACTTACAGACAGAGTTTTTATGGCTACTGTCCTTGCTGGGCATCATCTTGACTCCTCTTGACTTCAATTCAATTGCCTTTTTCACTGAAAGAAACCAAATAAAGCCATTAGTAGGGAAGACTCGAAGAGATACCATAAAATAGTGCTTTATCCTCACAGCATTTCCAGTCATGACTGCTTGCCTGTGAAGCTCTGGAAAATGGGACACGCTCTAAGAGTTTAATGATGCAAAGAAAATGAAGAATAAGAGCTTGTGAATAATTAATGCAAGGCTATCAGACAGCAAGATCATATCTTATATCAGCAGTGTCAGAAGCTAGAAATGACATGTGACACAGGCTAGCTTCTCCACCTGAGCTTACTCACCAGTACCAATGGCAAATCTAGAAATCACGATCATTCCACCAAGTACTCAAGGGGTTGCTCTCTCAGTGTATGCGTGGTGACTACAGAGCTTGCTAAATTTGCTGCGTTCATGGTAATTTGTAGATAAAATTGAAAGTTGCTCATTTATTTATTCATGTAGTTATTTGATCATGCAAAGTTTGGCGAATATGCACTGATGGGGAGCAAACATGGGAAAGCATGTTCCGAGTGCTGCAGATAAAATAATCAATAAAAAGTTAAATAAAATAATGCCAAACCTTCCAGATGCTTATTACCTATAGATAACATTTTTTTTTAAAAAAAAAGCATCTATGAGACTGGTTTCTAAAATCATAGTTCTCAGGTTTAAATTTAAGTAACTTTATTATTCTAGGTCCTACATTAGACATTTAAAGAAGTTATATTTTTTTGGTCATTTCTGGGAAAAAAAAAAATGGGAGGAGGCATTTATGGGAAGAAACTAGAAAGTAATATTTTAATTTAAACATTTACTGTTTTAAATATTAAAATTGTATTCTTGTTACTTAAATTAAAATAATATTTTAATAATGTTTATAATAAATAAATTTAATACTTAAATAGTTCTGATTTACATAAGTGAGCCTGGACCTAGAGTACCTGAAAGCATGCAGACCTGAGTTCGAATCTTTGCTAACAACTTCGTAGCTATGTGGTCTGGATAAGCTACTCAGAGTCTGTGGGGTATGGTGGTTACTTAAATGTGTCAACTTGACTGGGTTACAGAGTGTCCAAATACTTGAAGGAACAGTATTCTGGAAGCTTCTGTGGGAGGGTTTTTTGAATGTGATTAACATTTAGATCAACTGGGATGCCAGGTTGGCTCAGTCAGTTAAGCATCTGACTCTTGATTTCAGCTCAGGCCATCATCTCAGGGTTGTGAGATTGAGCCTCATGTTGGGCTCTATGCTCAGCATGTAGTCTGCTTGGGATTCTCCCTCTCTCCCTCTGCTGCTTCTCCCATCATAAACAAACAAACAAACAAACAAACACAATTAAAAACATTTACTGAACTGAGTAAAGCAAATTGCTCTCCCTAATGTGGGTGGGCCATATCTAATCAGTAGAAGGCTAGAATAGCAAAAAATGCTGGCATTCTCCTGAATAGGAAAAAATTCTTCCTGCTTGCTTGCCTTCATATTGAGGTATTAGTTTTTTGTTTTGTTTTGTTGTTTCCTGCCTTAAAATTCAAACTGAACATCAGCTCTTCCCAGGTCCTGAGCCTACCAGCCTCTGGAATGTGACTACACCATCAGCTCCCACGGTTGTCTAGCTTATCCACTCACTCTTCAGATCTTGGGACTTCACAGCTCCCGTAATTGTGAGAGCCAGTTTTTTATAAAACATCACATACATCCTATCAGTTCTGATTCTCTGGAGACCCCTAATACAACAGGCATGCTGATATGGAAAGCAGAAGTATGAATGCTGTGTAGGAAGGTTTAGATGCTCAGGGTGGTGGATGGCCCCAAACATAGCAGACTCACTTCATGATGGTGTTTGCTATTACTTTCCTATCTCTGCAGACAGATGTTTGCCCTAGCTGTGGCCCCAAGAAGTGTCCTCTGGGATTGTCCTCCCATGGCTGATGTCAGTGAACCTCCCTTCCCTCTCCACTCTGCCACCATCTGGCCACACTATTTTCTGACCCTCTGGCTACCAGGTGTCTGCAGCTCTGCTTCTCAGCGCCCCACCTTCCACTTCTCGCCTCACTTCACAAGGACATTGGCTACCAGCTTATATTGGGGGAAGCATCTTCAAACACTATGGTTTTCAATTCTCCCACAACTCAGGTACATCTTATGCAGACCTTTATTTCTATTAGGAAGCCAGGAAACCAAGGCTCACAGATTTGTTGAAAGTGTATGGGGGGTAAGATGTGTAACTTGGGTACAGATCTTCTCACTCAGAACCCAAGACCCCCCTTGTGCTCTGCCAGCTTGAGTGTGGCAGGAATGAAAGTAGAAGGAAGGGAGCTGATCATGGAAGACAGCCTTGCACCTGGCCTTCAAAATCACCCAAGTGTCACCAAAGTTGAAGGAAAAGCATCATTGATACTTCTACTTTTTTTCTTTCTGAAATAGAATAAAAGCTGATTCTCCCTCATTTCCCACCTCCCCCTTAAAAAGGAAGATTTTACATTTGGGGAAAGAGGCAATTCCCCCATGTTGGCATGGACAACACCTTTCCAGGTGGAAGGCACCTTTGCAAACACCTCCCCCGAGGAGGGAATCACAGGAAGTTTCTTTGGAAGGAATGGGGAGTGCTGGCCACTGAGCAGATTCAGGCCTTGGGATTTGGGAGTGGCCAAGACAAAGCTGCCCTCAGATGGGTGAAGTGAGGGGTGGCGGTTTTCACCAAAGCTGAGATGCACAAAAACAGCAGGTAAGATATGGGGACAGGCACCTGGAGTCACTCTTCTCCCCCCGGCTCCCCCCTCCTCTGCCCTTCTGCTCATCCTTATCTGTGGGGTGGGAAAACGAGGCCTGGCACCTGCTCTCATCGCAGTGCTGGTGGCTGCAGTGACCTCGTCTGTCAGACTCCCCAGAACACTGTTTTAATTTGAACTGGTGAATGCCTCCGTGTGTGTCACCCATCATAACCACTGTCTTGTGCTGAAATAACTTTGTCTTGAAGTTACTCAGGAGAGAGGAGATGGATGCACAATGAAAAATGAACAGAAGGATCAATGGGAGATAATAAAGAGCATAAAACTAAAGTAAATGTCACCCAAAATAAACAGAGAGAACAAACAGGACTCGATGCGCTCAGAAAATAGAGAGAAGTAAAAAGAGTAGCTTTCAGGAACAATAATGATATCTAAATACACGGGGCTGATCTGGGAGTTCAATAGATTCTGGAACCTTGCAAATAAGTATATGAAGCTGTGTGAAGCTAACTCCACCACGGACTCTCCCCCCCAATCAGATGGCTATGCGCTGCTGATGACCATCTGCTCCTCTGGGTTCTGACTCGTACAAATCACTGGCCTTCTGATGGTTCTGGGCAACGCTGTCAAGAAAGGGCAGTGGACTTGTGCGTCCTCCAAGGGTCCTTCCTCTCATGGTCCCCTCTTTCCCTCCATCCAGGGTCCCCCTGCTCCTCCCCCAGTTCCCCGCAGACCTGAACCCAGAGTCCCTCTCACCAGGAAAGATGCAGGAAGCGAGGGGGAGAGTAGGGCAGGCAGATGGGGGCTTCTCCAGAAAGCTGGCTCACCCAGGACAAGATCTGCCAATAGCCTGAGCCCTCTGTGGGTAAAAGTGTGTAGCCCGTTTATTCTCAATTCTTAGAATGAATCATAAGATCACATTTCCTGATTGATAACAATACTAATTTCCGGGTCAACCTCAGGACGCGTGGACTCGGGAACCCTGGAGCTAAACCCCGTCTTCAAACTTTGTATTTTTAGCACAGCTACCCAGCTTAGCTTTCTTTTTCTTTTTTCTTTTTTTGCTTTGTTTTCCTTCCTCTTCACTAGTTTGGTTTTGGGAGGGGGAAGAGGCAGCTGGATAAATGCTCAGACTCTCAGTGAGTCTGAGGCTCACTGGCCTATCTCACCTTCGACTCTTTCTCAGTCATTTGATTCTATGGCCTCAAATAGATATCATCAGTCCCTCCTTTCTTAGAAAGAAATTTAAGGAGGTAAAAAATTCTAGGGACAGTATCTGCAGATTAAGGGTAGAAAAGATTGAAAAAGAGCAAAGGCAAGGATATGTTATTTTGTTTCATTTGTTCTCTCTTTTTGTATTTCTTTTACTGTAATCTATCAGGGTTAGGTGAAACCTCATTTCAGGTCATTTGGAAATTTGAGAAAACCACCACCATAGTGAAATGACAATGGTTTTTCATAGCCATGTTGAAAGTGGCAGTAAGGTGAGACATAAATGACTGTCCCTACATAATGCAACTGCTTTCTCTATCCTTTCCAAAGGGAACATCCCTCCTGTCCTGTGTTCATGATTGCCTCCTGATCAAGCTCAGTCACGGATGCTTCCCAGGTTCCCTCCCCTGGCCCTGGCAGGGGGCATCAGTGAGGTTCTCATGCTTATTGGACCTCTATCAGGAAGCCAAGTAGTATCTTCCATGACTGATATCCCCTCGGCTTCCTGTACCAGTGTTTAAAACAGTGCTTTAGAGCCATGAAGAGCTCAGATCATTTCAAGTTTTCAAAAAAAAAAAAAAGCTAATTTACTCAATTCGGGACCAGAAACCACTGAGACATCTTACAAACCGCAGAAGAGATTGTTTCATGCATACACATCAACTATGGACAGATCTGAAGAACTCAAGGTTTCAATAAAAAATATAAACCCTGTTTACCACACTTATTATTGATTCAGGGGATTGTCATAATTTCATTAGTTTAATTAATTTAATATAAAAGTATATATAATATATAGGTATATAAAACATTTAAGTTTATAACATGTATACAAATGGAACTAGTTGAGCTTTCTTATTGTCAGAAATATTCTTGTTATCTGATATCTGATATCTTGTGTATCTATGTTGTCTTTTCATATTTCCCCCTTAGTAAATATGATTTATTTTAAATTTCATTTTTTTTTTTAAGATTTTATTTATTTGACAGAGAGAAACACAGAGAGAGAGGGAACACAAGCAGAGGGAATGGTAGCGGGAGAAGCAGGCTTCCTGCAGAGCAGAGAGCCCAATGCGGGGCTCGATCCCAGGCCCCTGGGATCTGACCTGGGCGGAAGGCAGACGCTTAACTGACCGAGCCACCCAGGCGCCCCTTAAATTTCATTTTTTATATCAATCTATTCTTGAATTAGTAGCAACAGTATTCATTTTTTTTTTCTTGGTGTTGCATTAGTCACCATACAGCACATCATTAGTTTTTGATGTCGTGTTCCATGATTCACTGTTTGCGTATAACACCCAGTGCTCATTGCAATATGTTCCCTCCTTAATACTCATCACTGGGCTCACACATCGCCCTACCCCTCCCCTCTGAAACCCTCAGTGTGCTTCCCAGAGTCCACAGTCTCTCTTGTTCATCTCCCACTCTGATTTCCCCCAATTCATTTTTCCCTTCTCCTAATGTCCACCATGCTATTCCTTATGTTCCACAAATAAGGGAAAGCATATGGTAATTGACTTTCTCTGTTTAACTTATTTCACTCAGCATAATCTCCTTCAGTCCCATCCATGTTGATGCAGAAGTTGGGTATTCATCCTTTCTAATGGCTGAGTAATATTCCATTCTATATGTGGACCACATCTTCTTTATCCATTCATCTCTTGAAGGGCATTTTGGCTCTTTCCACAGTTTGGCTATTGTGGACATTGCTGCTCTGAACATTGGGGTACATATAGCCATTCATCTCATTACATCTGTATCTTTGGGGTAAATACCCAGTAGTGCAATTGCTGGGTCATAGGGTAGCTCTATTTTTAATTTTTGGAGGAACCTCCATTCTGTTTTCCAAAGTGGCTGCAGCAATTTGCATTCTCGCCAACAGTGTAAGATGGTTGCCCTTTTTCCACAAGTTCTCCACCATTTGTTGTTTTTTGCCTTCTCGATTTTTTCCATTCTAACTGGTGTTAAGTGGTTATCTCAGTGTGGTTTTGATTTGACTTTCCCCGAGGGCTAATGATGATGAACACTTTTTCATCTGTCTGTTAGCCATTTGTATGTCTTCTTTAGAGAAGTGTCTATTCATGGCTTCTGCCAATTATTTGACTTAATTATCTGTTTTTTGGGTTTTGGGCTGGAGTTCTTCATAGATCTTGGATATCAGCCCTTTGTCTCTAGTGTCATTTGCAAATATCTTCTCCCATTCAGTGTACTGCCTCTTTGTTTTGTTGACTGTTTCCTTTACTGTGCAGTAGCTTTTTATCTTGATGTAGTCCCAAAAGTTGTTTTTGTTTTTTTTTCACTTTTGTTTTCCTTGCCTTTGGGGACATGTCTTGAAAGAAGTTGCTTTGGTCAGTGTCAAAGACGTTGCAGCCTGTTCTTCTCTAGTATTTTGATTGATTCCTGTCTCACATTGAGGTCTTTTATCCAATTTGAGTTTATCTTTGTATATCGTGTAAGAGAATGGTCAAGTTTCATTCTTCTATATATAGCTGTCCAATTTTCCCAGCATCATTTATTGAAGAGACTGTCTTTTTTCTATTGGATATTTTTTCCTGCTTTGTCAAAGATTATTTGACCATACAGTTTGAGAGTTTAAATCTGGGCTCTCTACTCTGTTCCACTGGTCTATATGTCTATTTTGGGGCCAGTACCATGCTGTCTTGGTGATCACAGCTTTGTAATATAGCTTGATATCAGGCAACATGATGCTCCCAGCCTTGTTTTTCTTTTTCAATATTACCTTGGTGATTCAGGATCTTTTCTGGTTCCATAAAATTTTAGGGTTGTTTGTTTCAGCATTTTCAAAAATGCTATTGATATTCTGATTGGGATGGCATTGAAAGTATAGATTGCTCTGGGCAGCATAGACTTTTTAACAATGTTTATTCATCTGATCCATGATCATAGAATCCATGAGCATAGAATGTTTTTCCATCTTTTTGTGTCTTCTTCAGTTTCTTTCATGAGTGTTCTGTAGTTCCAAGAGTATAGATCCTTTACCTGTTTGGTTAGGTTTATTCCAAGATATCTTATGGGTTTTGGTGCTATTGTAAGTGGAATGAATTCTCTAATTTCTCTTTCAACAGTTTCATTATTAGTATATAAGAAAGTAACTGATTTCTGTGCATTGATTTTGTATCCTGCAACATTTCTAAATTGCTGTATGAGTTTTACTAACTTAGGGGTAGAGACATTGGGCTTTCCAGATAAAGTATCATGTCATCTGTGAAGAGAGTTTGACTTCTTCTTTGCCAGTTTGAATACCTTTCCTTTCTTTTTGTTGTCTGATTGTTGTTGCTAGGACTTCTAATACCACGTTGAACAACAGTGGCGAGAGTGGGCATCCTTGTTGTGTTCCTGATCTCGATGGGAAGGCTCTAGCTTTTCCCCATTGAGACTGATATTCACTGTGTGTTTTTCATAGATGGATTTTATGAAGTTGAGGAATGTTCCCTCTATCTCTATACTCTGAAGAATTTTAAACAGGAAAGGATGCTGTATTTTGTTAAATGCTTTTTCTGCATCAATTGAGAAAACCATGTGGTTCTTTTCTCTTCTCCTATTCATGTGTTCTATCACAGTTATTGATTTGCCAATGTTGAACCACCCTTGAATCCCAGGGATAAATCCCACCTGGTCCTGATTGGTAATACTTTTAATGTGCTGTTGAATCCTATTATCTAGGATCTTGTTGAGAACTTTGGCATCCACATTCATCAGGGATATTGGTCTGAAATTCTCCTTTTTGATGGGGTCTTTGCCTGGTTTTGGGATCAAAGTAATGCTGGCCTAATAGAAAGAGTCTGGAAGTTTTCCTTCTGTTTCTATTTTCTGAAACAGTTTCAGGAGAATAGGTATTATTTCTTCTTTGAAGGTTTGGTAGAATTCCCCAGGGAATCCATCAGGCCCTGCACTCTTGTTTTTTGGGAGATTTTGGATCACTGCTTCAATCTCATTACTATTAGCTATTGGTCTATTCAGGTTGTCAATTTCTTGCTGTTTTAGTCTTGGAAGTTTATAGGTTTCCAGGAATGTACCCATTTCTTCTAGGTTGCTTAACAAATTGACATAGAGCTGTTGATAACAATTTCTGATGATTATTCCTATTTCCTTGGTGTTAGTCATGATCTCCCGCCTTTCATTCATAATTTTATTAATTTGGGTTCCTTTTCTTTTCGATAAATCTGGCCAGTGATTTATTGAACTTATTCTTTCAAAGAACCAGCTTCTAGTTCCATGACTGAGTTCTACAGTATCATTGATTTCTAATTCATTGATCTCTATTCTAAACTTTAATTATTTCCCTTCTCATGCTTGAGTTAAGTTTAATTTATTGTTGACTCTACAGATCTTTAAGGTGTAAAGATAGTTTGTGTATTCAGGATTTTTCTATTTTTTTGAGTGAGGCTGAGATGGCTATGTATTCCCCCCTTAGGACCACCTTTGCCATGTCCCATAGGTTTGATCAAAGTGTCTTCATTCTTATTGGTTTCCATGAATTGATTAAGATCTTCTTTGATTTCCTGATTGAACCAAACATTCTTGAGCAGGATGGTCTTTAGTTTCCAAGTGTTTGAATTTCTTCCAAACTTTTACTTGTAACTCAGTTCCAGTTTCAAAGCATTACAGTCTGAAAATATGCAGGGAATAATCACAATCTTTTGGTATCAGTTGAGACCTGATTTGTGACCCAGTATGTGATCTATTCTGGAGAAATTTCCATGTCAGCTTGAGAAGAATGAGTATTCTGTTGTTTTAGGGTGGAATATTCTGTATGTATCTATGATGTCCATCTGGTCCAGTGTGTCATTCAAAGCTCTTTTTTTGGTTAATTTTCTGTTTAGTTGATCTGTTATTGCTGAGAGTGGAGTGTTAAGTTCTCCTACAAATAACATATTATTATCAATATGATTCTTTATTTTGGTTAACAGTTGGCTTATGTAATTGGCTGCTCCCATGGTGGGTGCATAGTTATTTACAATTGTTAGATCTACTTGTTGTATAGACCCTTTAAGAATGATATAGTGTCCTTCAGTATCTTTAACTACAGTCTTTCCCTTAAAATCTAATTTGTCTGGTATGAGAATTGCTACCCCAGTTTTTATTTGCAGTCCGTTGTCATGAAATACCTCCAATCCTTTACTTTCAGTCTGGATGTATCTTTAGGTTCAAAATGTCTTGTAGGCAGCATATGGATGGGTCCTGTTTTTTTATCTGATCAGCAACCCTGTACCATTTTGTGGGAGCATTTAGGCCACTCACACCAAGAGTGATTATTGATAGGTAAGAATTTATTGTCACCATATTGTCTGTGAAGTCCTTGTTTCTATGGATTATCTCCATATGTCTCTGTTCTGTATCACTCATGGGGTTCCTTCTTCTTGTATAGATTCCCCTTTAATATTTCTTTTTTTTTAAGATTTTATTTTATTTATTTGACATAGAGAGAGAGATCACAAGTAGGCACAGAGGCAGGCAGAGAAAGAAGGGGAAGCAGGCTTCCTGCTGAGCAGAGAGTCCGATGTGGGGCTCGATCCCAGGACCCTGAGATCATGACCCAAGCCGAAGGCAGAGGCTTTAATCCACTGAGCCACCCAGTCACCTCCCCTTTAATATTTCTTGCAAGGCTGGCATAGTAGTCACATATTCTTTCAGTCTCTGCCAGTCCTGGGAGCTTCTTATCTCTCCATCCATTCTGAATGACAGCCTTGCCGAACAAAGAATTCTTGGCTGCATATTCTTCTCATTTAGTACCCTGAATATGTCTTGCCAGCCCTTTCTGGCTTGCCTGGTCTCTGTGAATGGGTCTGATGTTATTTTGATGTTTCTCCCTCTGTATGTAAGGAATCTCTTTCCCCTAAATGCCCTTAAAACGGTTTCCTTGGTTCTAAGATTAGCAAGTTTTACTATTATATGCCTGGGGGTTGATCTACCCTCATTGATCTTGGGGGGTGTCCTCTCTGCCTCTAGAACATGATTACTTATTTCATTCCCCAGGTTAGGGAAGTTCTTGACTACAATTTGGTCAAATACATCTTCTGGTCCTCTCCCTCTCCCTCTCTCTCCACCCCCTCAGGGACTCCAATAATTCTGACATTGCAGTGTTTCATGGCATCATTTATTTCTCTAATTCTGTTTTCATGGACTGTAAGCTGTTTGTTTCAGGCCTCCTCCAGCTCCTTCTTTTCTATCAGTTTGTCTTCAAGATCACTAATTCATTCATCTGCCTCATTTATCCTAACTGTTAGAGCATCTAGATTAGGTCGTATCTCATTGATAGCATTTTTAAGTTCTGCCAGATCTGTTCTCACTTCTGCCCTTAAAGAATGTATGTTGCCATCATTAATTTTCTCCAGCCTGACTATTGTTTTGATAACTACTACCCTGAAGTCTATTTCTGACATCTTGCTTAGATCCATATCCATTAGATCTGCTGGACAGGCTATTGTCTCTGGTTCTTTTCTGTGCTGGGAATTCCTCCTCCTTGTCATTCTGTTGAGTTGTGGTTGAGGGGATGTATAGCTGAAAATATCAACCACAATCCAGGCAAGGTGAACCCTGAGAAGGTCTGGC
>CM053604.1:167896843-167921784 GCA_028646535.1 Procyon lotor | reverse complement strand
CTTTCACCAGTGAATCAGGGGGTGCTTCTAAGGTTTATTCCCTCGGAAGATTGGTGGAGAGGCAAGTTGTGCTAATACACATAGACTACGCTACATCTAGTGTGAACCATTATAAATACTGTCATGAATACGTACGGTGGTGTGGGGGGGTTGGGTGGGCATTACAATGGTTGCTCGTGGGTAGAATACACACACTGCCTGACACACAGCATTTGATGGAGCTGCTTTCAAATCCACAGCAGAGTAGCTCTTCGTGTTTCTCTCCTGTTTGTTTGCTTTTACCCCAGGTACTATTTCCACTGAAAACTCACGTATTTTACTCATTTATTTGTCTTTTGTTTATCTCTTTGTCCTGGAGGGAAGGATGGGAGGGCAGGAATTTTTGCTTGTTTTACTTAACAACTGTATTTTCAGTACCTAAAACAAGACTGGATATAGATTAAAGATTTTTATTTATTTATTTGACAGAGAGAGAGAGAGAGACAGTGAGAGGGGGAACACAAGCAGAGGCAGTGGGAGAGGGAGAAGCAGGCTTCCCACTGAGCAGGGAGCCCATTGCTGGGGCTCGATCCCAGGACCCTGGGATCATGACCAGGGGCAAGGGCAGATGCTTAAGGACTGAGCCACCCAGGCGCCCCAGGGCTGGATATAGATTAGCCACTTAATACACATTCCCAAATTAGCAGTGATAGAAAGTATCATTATAAATTCTCTGCAAGATTAGCAAGGAGCTTGGATTTTATGTGTAATAATAGTATAAGGCTAACTTTGTGCGATTAATTTTTTTAAGGTGTATTTTTTTTTCCCATTGTCCGTGTATTGAATACTCAAAGCAAGCCTGTTAGGAGGCAAACCATTTCTCAGCTGAGTAGACCAGGGCACCAGAAGGTTAAAATCTGCTCATGGAGAGAGGTGAATAAGTATTAAACTCAGGAACTGAATTGGGCTCATCTGACTCACTTTTTTTTATTACTATTTTTTTAAGTATAAAAACTATCTTAACTTAAAAAATGCAGAAATTGTCTTTTACCCGATAGCTGGATAGGATTATCACCCTTGCACACGTAACTGTGACCACGTTAACACATTTAGCAACATGTTCTAGAATGCAGTTGTCACGGTTCTCCACAGAAACAGAAGGAAAAGGAGAGGATCCTGCATTGAAGAGGGTACTTTCTTTCCCCTCACAGACACACCCAGCTATCTGGGCCTCCCTTGGCCCAACCAAATGGACACATACAATTAACCATCGCCCAGGTGCCTCGATGCCTCAGTTGGTTAAGTGTCCGACTCTCGATTTCCGCTCAGATAATGATCCCAGGGTCCTGGAATAGACCCCTGGGTCAGGCTCCCCTCTCAGAGGGGGAGTCTGCTTCTCCATCCTCCCTCTGCTCCTCTCCTTGCTCTTTCTCCTCTCTCTCTCTCTCTCTCTCAGATTAATATTTTTTAAACCACATGTGTTTTCTAGACACATTCTAAAATCAAACCCCAAGATTAGGGACTCAGAGTCAGCATTTACACAATGTGTATTTTTTTAAAGCTTGCCAGTTAATTTCGATGTAAGTCAAGTCTGGATCCTTGTTGGGGGATGTTGCTTAATATCCAAATCAGACAAGAAATCACAACGGGACAGTCAGGGACGTGCCAATTAACCCGTGTCCTGTTCGAGGGGAATCTGACCTGTGCTTGTAGCAACAGAGGGAGGCTCTTTATTGGCAAGTGCTATTCAGGTGCGCTGTGCATCCACAGGGCCTGAGTCGCCAGCGTATTGCCTTATTTCCTCTCACGTTCATACCCTTACCACCTATATTGGAAGAAGTAAAGACATAATTTCCCTCCTTCCTCCTACATTAGGCACCGCTGGGGAGTGATTGTTCCTAGCACAAGAACAGAGGTTATTCTTCAGGGCTCAGCAAAGTAATCAGAGTTCTGTCTCTAACTGCAAAGGTAAAATTGCTTAAGAGTGTCTGTCTTCTCATTATTGTAGCAGTGGGCACTTCAGACATGTTTTCATAGCAAAAACCAGGGGTGCTGTATCTTTGTAACCACTGGCCCCTGTCCCCCATTGCAGGGCAAGGGGTTGGGGTAGGGGGATCCTACTATCAAAGAAACACCAGCAGCCTTAGGCAGGTTACTATTTTTTTTAAAATTTTTTATTACCATATAATGTATTATTTGCCCCAGGGTACATGTCTGTGCGTCGTCAGGCTTACACATTTCACAGCACTTACCATAGCACATACCCCCCAATGTCCGTAACCCAGCCACCCTATTCCCACCCCTCCACCCCCCTGCAACCCTCAGTTTGCTTCATGAGATTAAGATCCTCTTATGGTTTGTCTCCCTCTCTGGTTTCATCTTATTTCATTTCCCTCCCCCACCCACGACCCCCTGCCCTGCCTCTCAAATTCTTCATATCAAAGAGATCATGTGATAATTGTCTTTCTCTGACTGACTTATTTCTAGGCAGGTTACTAGAGAAAACAGTTTTAAACTGAGCAGTGTTGCCAGTGTTTCTTTTCTTTTCTTTTTTTAAAGATTTTATTCATTTGAAAGAGAGCGAGAGAGTAGGAGCGTGGTGAGGGGCAGAGGGAGAAGCAGACTCCCCGTGAGCAGGGAGCCCCGGTGAGGCTCTATCCCAGGATCCCGAGATCATGACCTGAGCCAAAACCAGACTCTTAACCAACTGAGCCACCCAGGTGCCCCAGCAGTGTTTCAAGCCTGAGACAAAGCCATTCTTGTATCAGCCTTCGTTAATCTGATGCAGTAAGTGTAACAGACGCTGTGTAGAACCCTGGGGGATAGGCCATTAGGGGCTGAACATGAAACCCAAGGCTCCAACCCTCAACATGAAATGCAGCCTTCCAAACACACATCGATGAAATGTAAGCAGTAGATCAGCAGTGCAATAATCTTAAATAATGATGTAACTTTATGAAATATCAGCTTATTATATTAGAACCCAACAATAACAAGTCTCACTTAAAATTCTTCATTCTGAGTTTCATTAATCCCACACATGTATACACACATACATGCACACACTCACACACTTAACAATTCTCTACTACCTGCAGCAGGTTGTGAGTAGAACATATAAAATCTATGATACATTTCTCAGTAAACATTCAATTTCAAAATAATTTTGGAATCCCTTTATGGATAACCATGAGGTAAGGCAAATGGACTGGAATGTGTAGCATCTTTTAAAATCCCTGGAACTCTGACGTTTAATCCTGACGCGTCAGTGTTTGGCTGCTTATTTTCATTCCTGAAGGTTGGATCCATCTGGCAGTGTGTTTTATCTGTTTCTCTTTCTATCTTTAAAAAAAAAAAAATCAATTTAGGATCTAACATAGCTCAAGCAAGCAAGCAAACAGAAAAGGTCTTAAATATAAGGGCAGGTAAAACACAGTTTCCATGGTGGGCTGCCAGAGCCCAGAGTCAGCCTCTGCATGGAATGCTCTAAGTTTTCAGATTTTCAGGAAATATTGCCCATTTATCACTACTGGGTTTATGACTCTCTTTGTTTTCTCGGTAAAGCTGCTATCCGTAGAGTTTACTTGGTCCAGTATAACCAACGTGCCCTTGAAAGGGACAGCTGAAAAAGTCCTTGCAAAGACAACCTCCTCAGTTGAATTCACAGAGGTTAAATGACTTGCTCAGGGTTATTTCAGCAAAAGGTTAAGCTTTCCTACAGATTAGTGCAGCTTTCTATCAAGTGTTTGCCCTGCAAGGTGGCCGAAGGCAAAACCACTAAATGGTAGAGTTAATCTCCTCCTGGAGAATCCTGTTCCCAAGGCAACCACCTTGGGGACCCTCACTCGGAGCCCGCCTGGGGCTTCCTTCCGCTGGGAGCTCAGTCCTCCCTGGTCCTCTTTGCCCGGTGGTATCCATCTATGCTAAGTGTTTCTGGCCCCAGGAATGGGAACTCAGGCAAGGAACTTTAAGAAGAAAGAGGGTTCCCCCGTGTGAGCTGCTCCAATTTGTCTGGAAAAAACTTAGACCATGTACATTCTGCTCCTTTCCTAATGTTGCTGCGACTCTTTTACTATCTGCCAAGTTCATTAAGAGGAAGGGTTTGGAGTTAGCTGCCTGGTCCTAACCTCAGTTATTCCTCAATGGAGCTGAACGAGGTTGGCGAATTACCTACTTGCTGGAAGGCTTCGTTCCCTCATTTACAAAACAGGGATGAGAATGGAAATCTACTCCCAGGTTGTGAGAAATCAAGGAAAACCTTCCTATCTGAAGTATAGGTACCCAATGTATGTTGTTATTACTATTACTGATTGCATCTCTGCAGCGTGTACAGGAAAATCCACCCATAATTCGCGCTCCTTCAATGGGTGCTGCCCTGACGGTCTTGACTGTAACATGCAATTCCTTTCAATATATATTTACAGCTTCAGATTTTGTTCCTGAGGTTTGCGCTCATTTAATAATCCCCTATGAGCCTGGATGGCTCAACTGTTTAAGCGTCTCTCTTTAGCTCAGGTCATGATCAAGATCATGATCTTGGGGCACCCTGCCCGAATCGGGCACCCTGCTTGGCGGGGAGCCTGCTTCTCCCTCTGCCTGGGGCTCCCACTGCTTAAGCTCTCTCTCTCTCTCTGATAAATAAATAAAAACTTCAAAAAATAGTAATCCCGCATTACATTCTGAAGAGCTGGAACCAAACAGCAGGGTGGTCCATGCGGGCCATGATGCATTCACCTGTAGCAGGACACATGTCAATTTCCTCAGAGGGACTGTGCTGTCAGGCACTACTACCAGCATATCTGCTAGTGAATCCCAAAGTCTGCCCAACACTCCTCTCCAGGCTCTACTCCATTTCCATGGATATTTGCTAGCCCTTCATCTCCTTCCTTCACAGGCAGACATTCAGTTAGAGTCTATCTCTGCGGAAAGAGAGAGCACACAGACTGGTAGTTGCCAGGGGAAGGGGAGAAGTGTGGGAATGTAGAGAAACTGTTTCATGGGGAAGGGGTTTTCTTCGAAATGATGGAAATGTTTTGGAACTAGATGTGGTGGTTGACAATGCTGGGAATACACCACATGCTATTGAATTGTTCACTTTAAAATGCTTCGTAGTATGTGAACTTGAACTTAATACTTTTAAAAAAATCTGTATTACAAAAGCATTAGAAAAAGCCTTCCATATATAATCACCGCCCCCGAAAAAAACTATTGTTCTCAAGTGATACACTAGAGCTCATAATGGCTGTGATAAATATAGGTACATGTAGGGAAGGAAGCACTTCCATCTACCCTCTTAGGTTCTGTAACTGAGGCCTGGAAATTAAGCTAGCCTAAGACATATTAGTAGGAGAAAAGCATATGCATTGTACTTAATATGTTTATGTGCCTTTGGGAGCCTTCACAGGAAAAATGAAGAGTCAAAAAAAGTGGTTAGAAGCAAGAGCTCATATACCCTTTTAAACCAAGACTGATACATTTGTAGAGAAATAACAAGACAAAGGAAAAGAGGTTTTAAAGCTCCAGGGCCAGTAAATTGTGGGGGAGTGATGGAAATACTCAAGGGGAGCCAGCTGAAGATCAACGTTATTTCAATAGGTTTGTTGGTTCATGTTCCAGTGTCTGTTGCCAAGACCAGTCTCTTCTTGGTGCAGAGAGGGACCTCCGTCATGGGAAATTTTAGGACCTGCTTTCAGGTAGAAAGAGGGCAGTCATGGACCTTGTCCTGCATCTGCTTTCTCTCAGATGCCATTAGCTTAAAATAATCAAGATGCCAAAGTGGCATATTCTGGGGTGGCAGGCATGTTCTGAACCCCTGCATACACAACACACCATGGCATGCAAGTTGGATGCAGCCTTTCCTGCATGCCAGGAACTATGAGGGGTGTTGTACATGCACGCAGAAGCTCTTGTTGACGCCGGCATGGCCCTGCAGCCTACATTCGGATGTTCCTGCTGCCAAGGTCACAAGTTCTCCCGCTGATCGCGACTCAAGCTCTTCTTCTCTCTGCTTTGAAGGAATGGGGGGCTAAATCTGTCCATCTTCAATCCCCTCCCAGGTTTGTGCTACAGGGCCCCCTACAGGGTACTTTCGTGAACTGCAGACCAGGTGCCCAAGAAAGTATCTCCCTCATCACTGAGTATATTTCTTCTTTTTTGACTTTCTCATTCCCTTACTTGTGCTCCCCAGGACCACTCCCAGATAAACGTACTGCATCTAAGTCCTTGTTTCTGAATCAGTGTTTGAAGGGATAGAGTGAGCATCAGTTCATGAAGTCCTACAGTAGCAGCCTTGGAGGTTGATACAAATATTATACCATTTTGTGGTACAAAACTGAGAGGAATAGAAATTTTAAGTGATTTTCAAAAGGACCTACCATTCATTAAGTGGCAGAACCCAAATTCAATATTGATTTGTTTAACTCCCAAGTTCATATTCAGAAACCCAACATCAGTGAACCTGGTTGTGATAATATCTAGCCTGGTTGGGAGAAAGAACATCACCACATTTTAGCCCCTAAGGAAATAATGGACTCACATAACAATCATCAGTAGTTCCTAAAATCACAAAAAGAAACACAAGCCCTACACCCCGTGCTTCCTGTTAGAAACATGCAATGCATCTAGGAAGAGTTCTCGCCAGAAAATCAAACTTGAATCTTATCAAGGCTTTATCTGACCCACAATTTAAAGGACATCCAAAGGATGGAGAAGCACATGGTAGATGTGCATGGGACTATGATTAGCCAAGTCTATGTGTAGGGCTCTTTGCAACATGCTGCTTATTTTGTTCACTAAATAAATTATAGGGTGGGTGGGGAAGGAAGAAACAAAAAGAAAACCTACAGAATTTTTTTAAAAAGATTTTATGTATTTATTTGACAGAGAGGAGAGAGATCCCAAGCAGGCCGAGAGGCAGGCAGAGAGAGAGGGGAAGCAGGCTCCCCGCTGAGCAGAGAGCCCGATGCGGGGCTCGATCCCAGGACCCTGAGATCATGACCCGAGCCGAACGCAGAAGCTTTAACCCACTGAGCCACCCAGGCGCCCTGAGAACCTACAGAATTTTTAAAAAGACTCGAGAGACATAAAACCCAATTATAATAACTGCATCTTATTTGAATCCTAGTGGGTAATTATTTTTTAAAAATGAGATGATTAAAGAAATTTGAATCCTCACTAGATATTTGAGGATATTAAGGGATGATTGTGAGTTTACATGTGATCATGGCATTATGGTCATTTATTAAAAAACCAAAAAACCAAAATATGTTAATCTTTTAGCGATGTACACTGAAATACTTATGGACTTATGAATTTATGGTCTGAGGTTTGCTTCAAAATAACGTGGGTTGGGAGGAAAGTCTATAGGTAAACAAAAGAACAGCTATGAGTTGGTAATGACTACTCTTGAGAGATGGGTACATGTGGGTTCAATACCCTTTTATCTGTAATTGTGTTTATGTTTGAAATAATTTTTCCATCCTAAAAAGATAAAGAAAACAGCAACTCTTGGCAAGAAATGAGACTTTGAAGCAGTAAATTATTCTACCTATTATAATAGCTAAAAGCACTTTCTCTTATCACCTTTAGCATATTTGTTTAATATGCAGCATAATATACACAGGGTTGTTTTGAATGTGTCATAATATTCGGTTAAGGACTTCATCTCTGAGTGACTTCCTAAATGCTTCTATCAACATGGAACAGTGGAGAAGTTTCTAGGTCCACAAAATGGAATGAGTGCAGAACCCTCCGATTGAGGGTAGTAAATGAGAGGGAAGGTCAGTGCCTCAGAAGGAAATCGCAGCGTTTTGGAGGCTGGGGGAGCAGAAGTAGGTGCTGATAGCATGTAGCACACAAGGCCATTCACTGGTGGCTGCAAACTATCAAGCATACTGGCCACTAACATGTGGCCAGAGTAAAAATCAGTAGTTAAAGGAAAATGCATCTGTAAAGGTATTGTGGATGAAATTCTTTGTTCTTAACACACAGTGATTTGCTCTGTCAGTGCTCAGTGGTGGTCAGGCCCAGAGCAAGTGAATCCCACTAATTAAACTGTCAAAGAGCCTGAGGAGACACCAGGACGCTCATTTATCTACAAAAATAAATGACTGTCAGGGGCCATAAATGCAAGGGAGTCCACGTGATCAAGATATCTCCCCTCTCATCTAACATTTTGGGTTGCCAAAACAAAAACAGGAAGCCACATTATCTGCTTCTTTGGTGTAATCACTTGTTTCAGGGGATAGAAGTAACTAGAAGCTGCATAATGACCACACAGTCTCCTTCCAAATAGGTGCATTTGCAAACAAGGGTCTCACAGGCAAAGAGGAAACAAAGGCTGGAGGTTAGGAGGGATGGAATGGGCCTCAGTGAGATACGCTTGAAGCCCCTGGACCAAAGATCCCTCTCCTCCGAACACTGATGGGAGAAGTGATAAGAGATCCTGGAAAAACAGTTTTAGAAAGCTTTGTCTCATCTTCAAACAACCCCTTGTGTCTTTACCATTCTCCTTTACTAAGATATATTGACGAATTCAATTCACTGTTGTCATGCAATCTGGTGGTCTGGTCACAGCCACGGTCATCTTTGGGCTCTCTGGTGCTGCGTCGACAATGTACTTTGCCCGGGATAAACTACTGTCTCCATTTCAAAGAGCATGAGAGGCATTTACTCTAGTTGCAGATATCGTTTCTATTTTAAGATGCAGACACTTGGGCCTCAGGACTGAGGAAGTATAACTCGAGCTTAGGGCTAGTGAATGGGCAGAACCTGGATTTGAAAAGTCTTGTTCTAACATCCACCAGAAGACAGCGTCTACCGTCACGGGCTTCTTATGCCAGTAGGTTAAAACATTCCAAACATGAAAGCTCCATTATATAAGCAAGAGAAGAGTATTTCCTTAACCTGAAGTGGCTTTAAGAGTGTAGTTACACCTTGAATAAATAAATCTTACCATGGAAGTATTTGTCAAGTGGTCAATAACGCAATTTTCTGAAATGTTGTCCACTTTAGTGCTAAAATTGTATTCTCTGATGGGCTTCCTTAATTCACATGGAAAATTATCACCAGCTCTTGGGTTAGAGCTTTGCTGGTTGACATGGAGCTCTCTCTTTAGACCTATTCTACCACAGTAGTCTTACTAATATTTTGATGATGTCAATTCACATTATTTTATGATCCATGATTTAAAATGCAGTAGACGGCATATTTAAAACTGTGGGTACAAACAGTCCTGCTTCAGCCCATGCATCTTGAATACAAGGAATAATGCTACTTGAAAAATTAGTGGGAAATTATCAGACAGTGCTCTGAATAAACATCATATTTGACATTTGAAATGATGTATTAATGCTTCTGCTCTATGACTAAAGGCCGATCACTCAGTTATTTTAACTTGTACAATTTGCAAGATTAAAACAGAGCTGATTCCATTTTTTCCCTTTTCAATTGAGTTCCCTCTACCAGTGCTATGGGGAAGAGATGCACAAGCCAATCTTTCATTGCAGGAGACGCACAAACTAACCACTCCACTGAAGAGCCATTGGACATATTCAAACCTATGCTCACATTTCTTTTGAAAGAGAGGAATTAAGCTTCATTACCTTTTGATTGTTATTTTTCATTGTAGTACAATAACCCAAACATGAAATTTACCATTTAACCATGTTTAAGTAGGCAGGTCCATGTATTAAGACTGTGAAACCACTACTACCATTCATCTCCAGAACTTTTCCATCTTCCCCAATTGAGTCCCTGTCCCCTGTAAACACCAACGCCCCATGTCCCCCTCCTCTAGCCCTTCTATGAATTTTATTAGCTATCTCATGCAAGTCTAATCATACAGCATTTGTCTTTTCTTGACTGGCATAATGTCTTCCATGTTCATCATATTGTAGCAGGTATCAGGATTTCCTTCTATTTTTTTTTTTTTTTCCTTCTATTTTTAAGGCAGGATAATATCCTCTCGAATGGAGAGACCATACTTCGTTTACCCATTCATTCGTGGATGGGCACTTGGATTGCTTCTGTCCCTTGGCTTGTGAGCAGTGCTGCCGGGAACATAAGTATACAGATATATCTTTAAAATTCTGCTTTCAATTCTTTTGGATCTATACTCAGAAATGGAATCACTTGATCATATGTAATTTAATCTGTGATTTGTTAAGGAGATGCCATACTGTTTTCCAGAGCAGTGCACCATTCTGCATTTCCACCAACAGTGCACAGGGTTCCAACACCTTAAGCTTCTTTCATTTTTAATACACTACTGATATCAGCCCATGTTAGTATGGCAGACAGAAGAAGCCCCCAAGGGTGAAGGTGTCCCAAGGGAGGGAGCTCCTGCCCAAGGAACAGAATGCTCCACTTTCACTCCTGTGTTCCCTTCCAGCACATCAGGAATGATTGCAGTTTATAATATCTGTGTAGATCTACAGAATAAGCTGAACTAGTTTATGTACAATTCTGTTTGAGAAGTGAGCTTTCTCATTTGCGGAAACTATCAAAACCAAATACTGGAATAAACTAAATTTAAAATAAAACATTCAAATCACTGCATGAAAGTATTTGTTAAAAATGAAACACTTTTGGGGAGCCTGGGTGGCTCAGTGGGTTAAAGCCTCTGCCTTCAGCTCAGGTCATGATCTCAGGGTCCTAGAATTGAGCCCCACATTGGGCTCTCCGCTTAGAGGGGATCCTGCTTCTCCCTCTCCCTCTGCCTGCCTCTCTGCCTGCTTGTGATCTTCCTCTCTCTGTCAAATAAATAAATAAAATCTTTAAAAAAAAATGAAACACTTTTGGGGGCACATAGGTGACTCAGTTGTTTAAGTGTCCAACTCTTGAACTCAGGTCAAGTATTGACCTCAGGGTCATGAGTTCAAGCCCCAAGTTGGGCCCCATGAAGCCTGCTTAAAAAAATATTAATAATAAAAAATTTAAAAATAAATAAAAGGAGGGGCGCTTGGGTGGCTTGGTGGGTTAAAGCCTCTGTCTTCAGCTCAGGTCATGGTCCCAGGGTCCTGGGATCCAGCCCTGCATTGGCCTCTCTGCTCAGTGGGGAGCCTGCTTCCCCCTTCTCTCTCTGCCTGCCTCTCTGTCTGCTTGTGATCTTTCTCTCTGTCAAATAAATAAAATCTTTAAAAATAAATAAATAAATAAATAAATAAATAAATAAATAAATAGAAAGCCTTTTTATCCTAACTATGAATAACAATGGATATTATGGAATAATAATGTGTTATATTTATAGGTTACATTTTATAGTTATGTTAAATCTTATTACCTTTATAGTGAGAGCAAAAAGGCTCTATGCTCTTGATAAATAAAATGAAAAAAAAATAAGTTCAAATACTTAGGGTGTGAGTTCAAAATATTCTCTAATGGAATGTGCATTGTAAATGTAACACTACACAGTTTAGTAATTCTCTGTCTCCCTGTGTCAGCCCTTAGGCAGAGAACTTCTGAGAGAACAGGGGCTTTGTCTTTGGGCCAGGGATATAGTGCTTGGCAGTAACTCTTTAACTGATTTGAAAAAATACATTAGATGCTCACATAGCTGCCTATTTACACCAGAAGGCACAGGGATGAGTAAGGTTCGGGAGGCAGAAACAGGCAGGCGGGTCCTGCTAGTTCCACAAGGGCCTGTAGGTACAAGGTGTGCACTTCCCATAAATCAGAAACACGAGCTGCTCAGGCTCTTCTGCATATCATAGAAAAGGACTGGTTGCCAATACTTATAAGGAACTTGATATAGATATCTAGGTTTCCTGCTTCTCTTGAACACATGAAGATTCAGAACACTGGACTCAAATTTGGTAAGAAAGCCATCGGTTGCCGAGGGCTCTGCAACCCTCAGCTTAACACATCCCCCTGCACCCCAGCTACACATTTAGCTGACCGCAGGCCCTGGCAATGTCAACACTCCTCCGACTGCTTTAATCACAGAGACCAAAGTCACAGGCGGAGGGTGGGGTGGAGAAGTTCTATAGCTTTCTAATACGTGATCCTAAACTTACTTAAACCCAAACTGTTATTATTTCACACATTTTGTAGGTAAGGACACTAGAAACAGCTTAGTTGGGTCATTCTGGCTCAGTTTCTCATAAATTTTCAGTCAAGATGTTGAGCAGGGTTACCATCTGAAGGCTCAGCTGTGGCTGGAGGGCCTGATTCCAAGATGGCTCACTGGCATGACTGTCGGCAGGACATATCTGTGTTCAGATGGCTGTTGGCAGAGTAGCTCAAGACCTCGCAGGGTGGGTGCTTTGGTTAATGTGGGCTGAAAGAGCAAATATCATGGACCAGGTAGCTTAAAATACAAAAACATTCATTTCTCCCAATTCTGGAGGCTGGGAAGTCCAGGACCAAAGTACTGACATCTCTAGTATCTGATGAGAACACTCTTCCTGGTTTGCAGACGGCCACCTTCCTTCTGTGTCCTCACATGGTAGAGAGAGAGCAAGCTCTCCAGTATCTCCTTTTATAAGGATACGAGTCCCACTTGGGCTCCACTGTCATGAGCTAATTACCTGCCAAAGGACCCATCTGCAGATCATATTGGGTTATGATTTGGGTTAGGGTTCCAACATGTGAACATGGGGGGACATTCAGTCCATAGCAGTGCAATTTTCTAGGGGCTGCTTGAGGGTCTTCATGACATGACTAATAATTTCCCAGGAGGTGAGATATCAGGGAGAGACAGAGACAGAGATACAGACAGACAGACAGACAGAGACAGAGAAGAAAGAGCAGGTGGGAATCTGCATTGTCATTTTCGGGACCTAGTCTCCAAATTTACAAACAATTACTTCCACTTTCTTCTCACTGAGCACAAGTGAGTCACAAGGTCCTTCCCACATCAAAAGGAGAGGAATTAGTCTGCACTTTTTGATGGAAGTGTTAAACAACGTGTGGATGTATTTGTGTATGTGTGTGTGTGGGGGTATACTTTTAAAAACCACTACAGGTGGATAGGTGGTTAAGATAATGTCAGAATCCTTAAGAGAGACCCTGGCCAATGGTCTTCATTTCCTCCCAAGTTCTCCCAGTGTTCTCACTGAGAACACGGTGGCACAAGATCTCACACTGTTGTCCCTACAATTGTCATGGCAGCCACCTCTGCTTCCTCTGAGACTAAGCTCTCTAGTGGTACACTGAATTCCATCCCTTGTCTTATTCTAGGACATCATCCCTTCCCTGACACCTTCTCACTCCTGAATTATCAGTGTTCTCTTCTCCTATAGTAGATCATGTCCATTAAACACAAACTTGCTATGTGGTGTGAGGGGAACACTCACACACACACACAAGCAGTAAAAAAAAAAAAAAAAAAATCATTCCCTTGGCCCCATAATCTTCACCAACTATCACCCTAACTTTCTGCTTCTCTTTCCAACAAAAACTTTCCGAGTTGATGTCAACACTGGTCATCTAGAATCTTCCTTTTTCTAGACCCATTCAGTGAAGCCTCTGTCCCCATCATGGGAATGAATCTACTGTTTTCAAGGTCACCGTTGTCCTCCACTTTGCCAAATCCAGTGACCAATTCCCAGCTCAGTTTGCTGGGTCTTCTCAGCAGCACTTAGCTCTGCTTATAACTGTGTTTCCTTGAAATCTTCCCCTTACATAGCCGCAGGGATACAAACAACTCCCTTATTGCTTTTCTTACTTAGCTTCTCACTCCTTAGCATCTGTTGCTGAAAACTCAACTTCCCAACCACCATGTCAGGGGTTCTTAGCATTGCTCCCGGGCTACTCCAGTAGCTGGAGCAGTTTATGGTCTTAGAATATAATTTATAAATGCATAAAATAATTTAAGAGGAGAGCAAACAAAACTAGTTGTATTGAATTACAGTCATCGACATATTTAAAAGAGAATTTGTAAATAGTGACGTATGTGCTTTTTTATTAAACAGGACCCAGTGATGGGTCTAATAGCCATGAAATTCTGAATTTAAAAAAATCATATTTTGAGGAATCTGTAATAACTGCTTAATAAGATAATATCTGTGATTTCTCCTGGTAACAAGGTACAGCTAATATTACTATGGTTTGTTGCCTTTAGTCATAAATGAAGAGGGGGGGCTTATTTTCAATTTGAAGTTAGTTGAAATAAAAATATAATTGTTTTTCCTTATTTGAGTTCATGGGCTCCTGACTTCTAGCCATGACACCAGTGTGCATGCCCTATTTGCCTGAGAAGCATGACTTCGGAGACCAGTTCTCATTCCATTGTCTACTTTTATAGCCTGGAGCAGTGGTTCTCAAGCCCTTAAACTGAGGGTTATTGAGAATCCCAAATACCTTTGTGTGGGGGCATTACAGCTACTGATGTTTTACATGTTAGAAATTATATTTAGAGAAATTTAAAAATGTTCATTTCATTTAAATTTACTATAAAAAATTGACTATAGGGGCGCCTGGGTGGTTCAGTGGGTTAAAGCCTCTGCTTTCGGCTCAGGTCATGATCTCAGGGTTCTGGGATCGAGCCCCGCATCGGGCTCTCTGCTCAGCAGGGAGCCTGCTTCCCCCTCTCTCTCTGTCTGCCTCTCTACCTACCTGTGATCTCTCTCCTCTCTGTCAAGTAAATAAATAAAATCTTTAAAAAAAAATTGACTATAATAAACCTATTGAAATTAACAGAATGACATGTTTTAAGAGAATAACTACATTTTCCAAAAACAAAGACCAAAATCACATTGTTTAAAGAGTAGCATCATTTTCTATTTTTGCAAAACATGTTAGCATTGGGCTAGGAGGAAGAGGCTGGTATTCACAACTACTTCTATATCAAATGCATTGTGCCATGTTGTTTTGGTTGAAGTCAATGAATGAAGAAAGTCAGAGTGCAAACAGGCAGATATTTGGAAAAAATTTTAAGTATTTTTAGATAATTAGTAGACATTCTTTAATACTACACCAAACTTAATAAACGGGTGTTTCTAAAAATTAGTAGTTATGTAGACTCTTATTAAACTATAGAAAGTCTTTATTATAATAAAATCCACTGTTCAATTTTGCCTTTTGAATATTTTACCCTTGCATGGTTTCATTGCAAAATGTGCAGATCATTATACACTTATTAGTTCACTCAGTCATTCAGATTTCCCATGTGTTGGTATCAATATCTAAGTAGATACTGTACACTATCTTTAAAAATTACATTTTTAGTATCACTATTTCCTCAGACAACTCTAAATATTGAAAAGTTGTAAAGACTGAGGTAGATACTGGACTCCTAGAATTCTAGTATTTGCTTAAAACCTCAAATTTCATCATCAGCAAAAACGTAATCCAGTTGTTTTATAGGGACAATAGCTGACTGCTCATTTTCAGCTAAATACCACCTAGTACACAATTGTGAAAATCTGAGTATCTGAAGATAAGCATTATTCTACGATGGCCTCAGTGATCCATCACCTTGTATCATAGACATCCAGTGAGTGAATATGACTTTTCCCTTCTGATTACGTTACACTTGATGGAACAGCCGGCTCCAAAAAAGGGACATTCCCTCCCTTCCTCACCTGAACACTTCCCAGGGAACTTACCTAGGACAAGAGACAGTGTGTGTGTAAGATTCAAACTGGGTGATTCTCCATTGCCTTGAAGGTGGGTGGGGCCACATGGCAGGGAATGACCATTAGGAATCCCTGCTCAACAATAAGATGGGGACCTCAGTCCAACAACCACGCATCTTGATTTCACCAGCAACCTGACTGAACCTGGAAGAAGGTTTCTCCAAGGGCTCCTGGGTGAGAAGAGACCCCAGGTGAGCTGCACTTGGATTTTGGACCAAGAGAACTGTGAGCCAATCTACCATAGCTGGGTTAAGGCACGTTTTGTGGTAATTTATTATGAAGCAATCACAACCAGTACACTCGGCATAGTGTGTTAATCTTTTTTTCAAGTAAAAATGGTATTCCATGGAAAAGTAGACAGTACATCTCCGAAATCAAAAGACTGAGCAAGTATTTCTCCACAAGACAAGTGTCACATTTTGTCATGCAGCAGAAGTCCTTAATAAATACTTCCCATTTCACCAAGCAGCACATTAAAAGGACATGAACTGAAGGGCTGAGATTTAATGAAATTATTTTCCTTGCTTCATCCTTGGCATTCTTACTTAAGTGAACTGAAGTGTCATGGGGAGCATGGTGGTTATGAGGGCTCTTTGGTGCCATCGTCTTGATTCATGGTGACACACAGCAGATCTAGTTAGCTACCTCTGCTTTTGTACACGGTGAAACTGGTAAATATCTCAGTATGAATATGGAAAGTGCTTTGATCTAATATGTCCTGGAACAGTCCTGCTGAGCTCCGCCATGTGATTTGCTCCCTGAGAGCAGTTACCATGGTGTGTCTCATCTCTTTTCAGTAGTGTCTGGAGGCTGAAAAGTATCCCCCAAGTTGGTTCCCTGCCCCAGTCTCATGTAACCAAATTCTTGGCTCCACATCTAGGAATAGGCATATCAACCTCACCACACTCAAACTGTGTCGTTTTCCTAAATAACCCTGCTCTCTCTAGTCTGCCACATTTCATCATATAGATTTTTCTTCCACTTGTTCAGAACACAACCCAAAGTTGAAAAATTCCTATTTTCCATAATGATCTAATTAGAAAACCTAACCGAAAAGAACTTTAGTTCATAACCTTGAGTCCAGAAAAAGAATACTCTGGGGTAGCTCACAGAAGCCTGTGCTGCAACATACATCTTTCATGCCGCAGTTGAACATTTATGCTCATAGGGACTTTGCCCATTGTGTTTGTTGTTGTTTTTTTTTCCAAGGTGAGGTATTAATGGAAAAATTTGGGGGTATGTTGGCAGGAGGTAAGAAGGTAAAAAGATTAGACAAAAGGTCAAAAATGAAAGAGCAGAGAGTTTTCATGCAGGGATGGTTTTAGATCTTAGGTTAGGGCAGATACTGTCTTAGACTTAGGCAAGATGAGTGATTTCAGTTGTAGGTCGACTCCTCAGTATCGTGGTTTCAAACTACTAAATGCACTTTCAGGTTCATCTGAACTTTTATGGAAGTCTGATGTCATCATATTTAAGTTTATTTTTGCCTTCAAATGTTTGCCTCCCCAAATTGAAGATATTTGCATTTCCATCCCTTACAACAGGTGTCTGCTTAAGCTTTTGACAAATCCCTACATGTATAAAATAAATTAGATCTACCCCCTTTAAATAGGCTTTTGTGGGTTTCTGTGATGGTGGGAGATGAAGGGAAGAGGAAGGTGTCTGTGTGAGTCTGCAGCATTTATATTTATCAGTGTTTTTTCATCAGCCAGTGTCCACTGCTCCCTGGGTTTCTTCATGCTTTGTTGTTTCCCTCATACGGTATCTCTCAGAAAATGCCCTGTGATTAATTACTCAAAAGTGGCTTAGGATGTCTCATTCAGAGAGAAATTTTATTATTCCCATGTAAAGATTTTACAATTCTGTCCCTTTTTATCACCACATTAAGTTTGATTTAATATGCCATTTAATGAAATTAATGAGGCTTTCTCAAAGCACTGGGGGGAAAAGCAAAATAATAGTACTTACAAAATAAGAAAAATTAAGGTAAAAGTAAAGAAGGAGGAAACCATTTTAAGCAGATAATACCATTAGAATTCGTAAAGAAAAAATTCTCCAAATAGATTTCTCTCTCCTGCCGTGCACTAGAATATTGGAGGTTGTCTTATTCTCGGTGACTGAAGCCAAACTGACAAACAGTCCGGGGTTTTGTCGTGCAATCCTGGTAAGGAATTGGCCAGGGCTGGCTCTTCAAGGCTCAGTAGAGAGGTTGTCCCATCAGTTGCCACGCATCCTCACGAGGGAGAATCTACAGTCCAGTGCCCACATGCGCCCTACACCCTGGTCTGAGGGGCAGAAAAGTCACTGGATCTTGGAGTTGCAGTAAAAAGTGTGTTTGAGAACTGTGCAGACTCGAGAAAGAAATCGTGGCTTTCAGCACAGCTCATCCTTGCTTTACTCAAAAGGACAGATGTCAGATGCTCCCACGCGTGGGCCGCTGTGAACAGAGCCCACCACTGAAGGCTTTCCACCTGCGCCCCATTGGAGCCAGGCCCCTGGCACTCAGTCTGCATGTCTATCACCAGGAATCCTTTGAGCTTCCCCATGGGTTATGGAAGACAGGCTCTTGTTCTTTGCGTGGAAGAATAAAGACTTGGGCCACAAATACCATAAGCGTGTTCCACCTGCGAGACGCCGTCTGGGCTTCAGGAACCCCAGCTCCTGCTGGATGCTGTGTGCCCATTAGAGGCATGGACCAGTCCATGGCTGCCTGGGTAGCAGAGAATTTATCCTTTTTTTTTTTTTTTTAATTTTATTTATTTGTCAGAGAGAGAGCACAAGCAGGCAGAGCGGCAGGCAGAGGCAGAGGGAGAAGCAGGCTCCCTGCTGAGCAAGGAGCCTGATGTGGAACTGGATCCTAGGACCCTGAGATCATGAATTGAGCCGAAGGCAGCTGCCCAACCAACTGAGCCCCCAGGCGTCCTGCGGAGAATTTATCCTTAACTGTGCTCACCTGGTCTGAAAAGATGCGTATATTGAAGCATTTATTGAAGAACTTATGCAAATAGTTTACAATGACCTTCATGTAGTAAGTAGCTTCTACCAATCCTACAAACTGAAGGGGCTGGGTTACCAGGAGTTGCTGGGAGATGTTCCAGGAGGTTCTCTCCTTTCCTCTACCCAATGTCTTCTTCCGTGAGTAGCCAGAATTAGGACCCTTTGGTCAAGACTCTGCACCCACAGCAGCAAATTGTTTTTTAGAAGAGTTTCACTTTGTCTACCTCTCCAGTTGTATGTAAACATATGTTGACCGTAGCACCTAAGCCAACACTGAGTTTTAGCATATTAAAAAATATGTATACTGACTTGGTAGTTGGGTAGTTTTTATTTGCATTTATTTTTTTAAAAGACTTATTTATTTGAGAGAGAGAGCATGAACAGGAGGGGCAAAGAGAGAGAAAGAATTCCAAGCATTTTCCCACACAGGGCTTTATCTCATGATCCTGAGATTATGACCTCACCCAAAACCAAAAATTGGATGTTTAACTGACTGTACCACCCAGGTACTGCTTGTTTACATTTAAAACAATTATGTGTTTATTCATTCATTCTTTAAGAGTATACTATTATTGTCTTGTAATAATACTTTAATAATTATAATTCATAGTATATTTATAATTTAATAACTATAATTTATGTAATTATATTTCTTATAATTTAATTACAATTATGACTTAATAAATGTATATTATTTTATATGGAGTTTGTTACGAAAATATATTTTTTAATCTAGAAATAATGGGGTTGTCTTTACTAGGTTGTCTTATTATTAATTTATTATTAGCTTCTTTTTAATGATTATACACATACTAATTTCTCTGCTAGAAATTAAAATAATACATCCTGTCCCAATTCTTGGGTGACCATACTTGGGGTGTTTACAGTTTGCTGTCCAGCTAGCTCCCTGTCAGTGGTGAAGTTAAGGGAAGAAGCCAAGGAAAGGGGACACAGTAACACTTCATAATGAATGCAGTCCAGAATTGGAAGGTTCTCCCTCCCATTACAAAGTATCATTTGATATCGTGCTTTGCATGCCTAGGAGGGCGAGACATCAGACCAAGGGCTTTCATTTATCTCATTTACTCTCACAACTCTGTGAGGCAAGACTTCATCTTTATTAAACGGAAAGAGGAACCTGAGATTTGGAGACATCTTAACCTGTCAAGGTGACAGCAATAACAAGTTTCAGAATGATGATTAGATCTCACATGGAACTCCAAAATCAATGTTGTCTAAGTGCAAGTGCTTTCCTATTACAAGAATCAGTATGTGTCTTTGTCTGTCCAGGCTGCTCCAACAAATTACCACCATCTTAGGGAGCTTATAACCCACGAATATTGTTCCTCACACTTCTGGAGACTGAGAAGTCCAAGATGCAGTTTCCAGTGCGGGTGCATTTTCCAGCTCACAGACCGCAGAAAGGGGGACAAGGGATCTCTCTGACCTCTTCAGTAAGGACACTCCTCTCATTCCCTAATCACCTCCCGAACGCTTGCCTCCCAACACCATCACATTGGGGGTTAGGACTTCCGCACCTGAATGGGAGAGGGGCACCAGCATTTGGACCACAGCAGTCTATAGCGTAGTGCCCCGAGTGCCCAGAACAGGACCGAGTGTATTCTGTGTGAGCAAAGTCCACACCTGTCTGACTTGCCCCAACAGCTTGGCCCTGCAGCATGCTGTCCACTATGTACTGGGCGTGTTGGTCACTCCTAGCACTGCTCTTGCAAGACACGCACTGTCACCCTTACCTCACCCAAGACACACAAGTCCACCTTGTAATAAACCAGAGAGGGAAGGCTGGGACTGTGCTCTAAAGTAAATACCATCTGCACTGTGGGCTTAGAACAACAATAAGGAAATAGAGTGTCAGCCTCCTAGATATTCGAGCCCTTCATTTATCTGATGAGAAAAAAAAAAGGGACTTGGCTTAGGATTTCGGAAAATCTCCGAAGGGAGACTGATCCTCAGAGCCCTGGACTCCTAGGCCAGTCCTCCATTCTGCTGAACGGGACATTTCACAAAGTGGTGGCACATCCTACCGAGCAGGGTGGCTTCTCGTAGCCCAGCGGGGAGAGCTGGTGACGTGGTAGTGGAGTCTCCCCATGAAGTAAAATACAGGCATGAAGAGTGTGTTAAGGAAAAAGACACAAAATCTTTATTAGAAAGTGTGGACTTTCTGAAAGAATTCTGCTTATAATAACCCTCTGGACAAGTTCTATGTCTTAACACACAGAAGATGGTGAAGTGAGAAATGCTATTTCTGGGGTGCATGGTGTCACTCCTCTTTTTCTTCCTCTCCTCCTCCTCTTCCCTTCTTTTTCGCCCTCTTCTCCCTCTTCCTCCTCCTCCTCCTCCTCCTTCTTCTCCCTCCTCTTCCTCTCCTCCCTTCTTTCCCTTTTTCTTCTTCTCCCTCTTCTTTCTCTTCCTCCTTCTTCTCCTTCTCCATCTTCCCCTCCCCTTCTCTTTCTCCTTCATCCATTTCTTTCTTTCTTACCATTCTTCTCCTCCTCCTCCTTCTTCCTATTCTTCTCCCCTTCTCCAGAATGTCTCCAATTGGCATGCCTTCCTTCTTCCCTCTTGTATTCCTTGGTCCTCTCCATCCCTTCTGTTTTGAAGGAAATGGTCTGAAATAACTTATGTGTGTGTGTGGCTGGGGACAATAAATCACTCACTACAGAGCTAAGGAAAAAGTCTTTTGATCCCAAGGTGTTCCAAGTTCTTATCCATGATAACTTAAATTACAGGGAAGTATATTATTTAATTGAAGTCCATGATTTGTTAAGTACACAGAGACAGATAAAGTTAATTTTCTTTCTTCCAATAAAGTCTTTTATGTAATTACCCTTTAAGTTGGTAAAGAATCCAATAACCAAGTCTGTGTGGGTATCCCACACCAATCTTTGGACTCCCTAGACATGACTGTTGCTGCAATAACATAACTTCACATAGGAAAGATTTCTCTTCCAATTGAATAGTGCTGTTAAGTGACATTACACTAAGACATTATGATAGCCAGCCAACAAAACATATCAATAATCACTCTTTGGACATTATAAAGTATAGCAAATAAATATCTCAGATTTTTCAGGTGCAAAAGATCAATTATAACACCAACCTTAGAAAGGATGATTTCTCCAATAAAGAAAGGATTCTGGTTGATGAAAAGAACAGTAACAGTGAAATTTGCTCAGGTAGTTCCTAAAACTCAGGAGATAGTGTTCCTCAGGGGTCCATGTTCAAAGACATCATAAAATCTAAGAGAAAATGTAAGAATATCTAAGTATGGGCAAACTTACAAGGAGAGCTGCTGGCAAAATAACCTAATAAAGAGAAGACAATTATTTCTAGATTAAAATATACATTTAGTGTATATTTAATATATATATAAAATATATATATATAAAGTAATATATATAATCATATACTATATATACACTATATTTGTAGTATATATGTAATAGTATGTATGTGTACATATATAACACATGTTATAGAGTAGTAACAAGTTCCCCATAAAATAATGTATGGGCCATGATATAATGATAGTAAGATTTATCTCAAAGAATAAGTGAATAAGCACATTCATTAATGTAAATGAATATAAGATGGATAGCATTTTTAACTGCCAAGTTAGTAAACATTTTATTTTTTATGCTAAAATTCAACATTGGCAAAGGTAATATAGTTAAGATATTCTTAAATAAACTGCTGAAATAAACTGGTATAGTTTTTCTAAAAATCAGTTTAATACTACAAATTAAGAGCCTTGACTAAAGAATATTAATTCTAGCAATTTATTCTGTGAAAGTGGTCAGAGCTTGCTTATGTGGTCAAAAGGTTTTGGTGTAATACAAAATTGTAAGAAGTAAGAAAAAGCTTTTCTGATCATAAAGGAACTAAATATAAGGAAGGCATTTTTTTCAAAACTAGTTTTCCAAAACAGTTTAGTGACCTCAGTAAATCTGTTTAAAAAATAAACTAATGACAAGGAAAAATGCTCAAAGGAGTCATACATGCAGATTTTAATGCATTTACACTGTTATTTGTATTCTGGAAATATCATATGTGTGTCTTTAACTCCATACCCCTACTGACTTACATATGCAATGCATATAGATAGGGTGGAAATACATACATAAAAAGTGAAAACAGTGGTCATCTTTAGATGATTTTTTCCTGCCACTTTTGTTTTTTCTGATAATTTTTAGGTTTTCCCAAATTTTCTGCCATGTCCACATAGTACTCAGTCATAAATAAAAACATTCTATGGAAAAGGAAAACTAACGTGTGTGTGACTCACTGTATACCTTTTGGTATAATAGGATCAATATTAACAGACATTGAAGTTTAAGCAACTAACATACAAGTTATTAATAGATTTCTTCAGTAATTACTTAAAAAGCAAATCACATTCTGATTTTGAAAATTTAATGTTTTTAAGATGACATGTCCAAGGATGCTTGAGTGGCTCAGGTGGTTAAGTGACTGCCTTTGGCTGAGGTCATGATCTCAGGATCCTGGAATTCAGCCCTGCATTGGGCTCTTTGCTCAGCAGGGAATCTGCTGGTTCCCCTCCCCTAGCTTGTGCTCATGCTCTCTGATAAATAAATAAATAAGTAAATAAACAAACCAACAAGTAAATATCTTAAAAAAAAGACGTGTCTAATATACAAATTTTTAAGTATTACTTCTTATGATATAATTAGAAATGTTTACAAAAAGAAAAACTGAAATGTACAGTGTGGCTAAAGTAAGTGGTAGAATTTATTAAGGATGCAGCTTTGGCTCTAGAATCAGATTTCAGCTCCAAAAATAGCTCCACCTCTCAAGCCCTGTAACCTAGAGTAAATTATTTAACTTCACTGTGACTTGATATGTTTCCAGAAAGGACTTGTGATCATAGAGTAACTCTTACAACATTGTGGTGGGAAAATAGGATGTACCTACGGCACTTTGCAGTGTCAAATGTGTCTTAATTTTAGAAATTATTACTCAGTATTAATAACATAATAGTACTGATATCTTAGTCCATGACCTCAATACTTCTTTTGGGTATGTGGCCAAGGGAGTTACGGGGAAAGTTCCAGTATAAGAGGGCAAACCACAAGCCTGGAGATAAAGGTGGCCAGTGGGTTAGGGGAGCAGCCAGGAGTGTGGGGCTCTCTGGGGGTGTGGGGCCCTGTGTGCAACCAGAGCTGACTCTGTCACTGCTGCTGTGGAGAAGTGCTAGCAGAGAAATGACCACAAGGGTCAGCAATAGAGAAGGTCGGGCTCAGCTCGTTCAGGGCTGAGTTCAGATTCCAGAGAGGGCGGGAGGGGGCACAGCAGTCCCCCTTCCCTGGAGCCTGGCTTTCTGGCCTCAGTCCTCCAGGGAACTGAGCGGGAAGCAGACCCTCCTCCTTCCGCGACACCCTCGGAAGGTCACCAGGAGCCTAGGTCACAACACCTAGGTCATCAGGGTCCCTTCATCTCCCGACCCAGGCATTTTATCATCTCACCCGACACGGGAGGGGTGAGTGCAGGCCAAGAGGCTTGAGAGAGCACACATTCCTCTAACTTTACGTTGGTGTAACTGTTCTACGGGATTATTAGTTATCCGTGTTAATCTCCTACAGCGCCTGATTTACAAATTACACTTGATCATAATGCGGGTGTACCGCACGGGTCTGTGCTAGCCACCACTCGGGCATCCCCGGGGTCCTGAACTACTCCCGCAGGTGAGCAGGGGGGCTTGCCTGTCCCTGCTCCCCAGGAGAGGACACGATAGGGGCCGTGGGCCACCCTTCAGGCTCTTTGCTCGCCCGCTTCCTCGCTGCCCCTTTGTTTAGTTGGGTTTACGCCGATGGGAGGCAAAGCACAACACGTTTGCACGACCATGTACTTGACGGAGCAGAAAAGGAAAAAAAAGGTTATGCAAAAGGAGGGAAACTTCCGGCGCGGTGTTTTCTGGTTCTGAGCTCTAGAGGATGCGGAGATTCTGGATTTAGACGGACACGGGCTCCGCCTTCCGTGACCGCGGCGGTAATTAGTGCTCGCGCTGTGCCCACGAAGCACGGCTCACAGGAAACTGCGGACACACTTACACGCGGGCTGACCCTGCGGTGCTCGGCTCTGGAGGCAGCGGCCTGTGTAGCTCGCAGACCCCCTGGGGCCACCGGGCGGCTCGGCCGGTCACGGGGCTGCCTTGGGCTCAGGGCGTCTCGCTCCCCGGGTCCTGGGGCCGAGCCCCGCGTTGGGCCGCCTGCTCGGCGGGAGCCTGCTGCCCCGGCGGTTCTGTCGGATGAGTAAACAAAACTCGGAAATAAATGAATAGAATTTAAACATAAACTGATACAATTAAAAAAATAACATTTTCAATAAATCCATACAATTTTAAAACAA
>CM053604.1:167825990-167896343 GCA_028646535.1 Procyon lotor | reverse complement strand
CCTCACTTTAAATCTGGAGGTGTCTTTGGGTCTAAGATGAGTTTCTTGTAGATAGCATATCGCTGGGTCTTGTTTTTTTATCCATTCTGATACTCTGTGTCCTTTAATTAGGGCATTAAGCCCATTTACATTCAGGGATTGACAGATATGAATTTAGTGCCATTTTATTTCCTTTTAGGTGACTATTAACTGTATATTGTCTTTGTTCCTTTCTGTTCTATGTTCCTTTTAGGCTCTCTCTCTTTGCTTAGAGGACCCCTTTCAGTATTTCCTGTAGGGCTGGTTTGGTGTTTGCAAATTCTTTCAGTTTTTGTTTGTCCTGGAAGCTTTTTATCTCTCCCTCTATTTTCAGTGACAGCCTAGCTAGATATAGTATTCTTGGCTGTATATTTTTCTCATTTAGAAATGAGAAAAATGAATATATCATGCCAGTCCTTTCTGGCCTGCCAGGTTTCTGTGGATAGGTCTACTGTGAATCTAACATTTTTGCCTTTGTATGTTACAGACTTCTTGTCCTGAGCTGCTTTCAGGATTTTCTCTTTTCACTAAGACTTGTAAGTTTTACTATTAGATGATGGGGTGTAGACCTATTTTTATTGATTTTGAGGGGGGTTCTGTGTGCCTCTTGAATTTTGATGCTCGTTCCCTTTGCCAGATTAGAGAAATTCTCTACAATAATTTTCTCCAATATACCTTTCGCCCCTGTCTCTCTTTCTTCTTCTTCTGGGATCCCAATTATTCTAATATTGTTGTGTTTTATGGTATCACTTATCTCTCGAATTCTCCCTTTATGGTCCAGTAGTTGTTTGTCTCTCTTTTTCTCAGCTTCTTTATTCTCTGTCATTTGGTCTTCTATATTGCTAATTCTTTCTTCAGGCTCTTTCTAGCAGTGAGAGCCTCCATTTTTAATTGTACCTCATTAATAGCTTTTTTCATTTCAACTTGGTTAGATTTTATTTCTTTTATTTGTCCAGAAAGGGATTTTATTTTTCCAGAGAGAGATTCTCTAATATCTTCCATGCTTTTTTTGAGCATCTTGATAACTGTCATTTTGAACTCTATATCCGACATATTAGTAATGTCTGAATTGACTAGGACTCTAGAAATCGGTACTGTCTCTTCTTTTTTTTTTTGTGGTGAGTTTTTCCGCCTTGTCTTTTTATCAAGATAAGAGTAGATGGGTGAGAGAGAAAAATACTCTGGATTTCCTCAATTTTCACTGATTGATTAACTGAATATTCTTGCTGATCTTCTGGAGGAGGGGCATGGTGCCGTGATTCTCAAATGTCTTTGCCCAAGGCGGAATTGCGCCGCCCTTGCCAGGGGATGGGCCAAGCACTTTGCTCAGTTTCCCTCTTGGGAGTCTTTGTTCCCTGAGCGCTTTCTGTACCGCCCTGGAGGCCCAGGAATGAAAATGGAGGCCTCCCAGTCTCCGGCCCAGACGAGCCGAGTGCTGGGCGCCTTGCTTCTCAGCACATCCTCAGAGGAAAGCGGTCAATCACTCCCGTCTCTCTTGTCTGTGGCCCGCGCTCTGTGCTCAGCTAGTCCGTGGCAGAAAGCCTCGATCTGTGGCATGCATGGCCCCGGCTAGAGTCCCCAAACCCAGCAGATTCCTGCTGCGCGCTCCCGCGCCCCTCCTCCCAGAGGAGGAAGGAGGCGGTGTCTCCGGAGCTGCCTCCTGTGGGGTCTCTGCTTGAAGAGCAGTAGTCTAATTGTGTCTCAGATCATATAGTCCAAGGTAAGCCTAAGCAGGCATGGCATTGCGCGGCTCCTTCTCTGCTGCTGGCTTCTCCGCCCCAATACCTGGGAGCTCTGCCTCACTCCCCTGGTCCCTCAGTGACCCCACGGGTCCTGAAACCACACTGTTCCTGCGAGGGCTCCACCCCCTGCTTAGCCTCCAGCGCCATGTTCCTCAACAGAGCAGACTAAAAGTTCAGATTTTGTGCTCCACGGCTCTGCGGCTGCTGGGTCTCTCTTCCTGTCGCTATGGATTCAGTTTTTCCACACGTCCTACCTTTCAGAAAGTGGTCAATTTTCTGCTCCTAGAATTGCTGTTCTTCCTCTCTTCTCTCTCCTATGGAGTTGGCCGGCTTTTAGAGTGGTTTGATACCTATCTAGCTGAACTTCTGTGATCCAACGCTACCTCAGCCTCCTAAACCTCCGTCATCTTGCCTCTCTGCAATTATGTTTCAAAGGCAACAAGCATAGATATGTGTGTTTCTAAGAAGTTGTTCCCCTCCTCCACTAACTAATCCAAGAATCAGAGTCTTCGACAGAATACAGGCATAGATATTAAAAGAGCATTTGGTAAACACTATGGAAGTTTTCACAGGAACTGTTGTTTTTCTTGTTGGTTTTCTGGATTGCTTTTTTACCATGGTTTCCTTTTTTCAACTGTGTGGGTAACCACAACCTTGTTTTATTTTGTTTTCTTATTTTGTTTAGTTGAAACAAAGGTACAGTACAGATGTCAATAGAGAATGAAGGGAAGACTTGGGTGAAAAATTCATTTTTCCATGTGTGTGGGAAAGGTTCCCATTAGCCTGTGGAGTGAAAACTGTGAATGTTCCTGGTTGCAAAGTCATGCAGAGATGGTTAAGGTGGTGGCTGATGGGGGACTTTGTGAGGGAACCCATCACATCCTGAACTACTGCTCCATCTTCTGCCTTCTGGTGCCCATAGACTTGTTCTAGAATTGTAGGAAGGACCACTTGTAGGTTCCATTTATTAGTGATATTTCTTCTCTCTAGATCAGAAAAAATAAATGCAATATCTTCTTTCATGACATTCATGACACTCCTTCTAAGTGTGCTCGTGTCCTCTTCTGAAGGTTTCTTGATATCATCCTGGATGCTCTCCATTTGGTTGATTTTCTTCTCAAAAAGGTGACATCTGGTACTGACCCCAAATTTCCATATATGGTGTGCCAAGATATGGTCTTAGGCATGATGCCTCCTTTGAAATAAAGTCTATGTGCTAATGAGTGTAAAAATATGGCAGCTCCCTGAAATCATCTTGTCTTGGAGTTGAACTTCAAAGTCAATCTGAAGATGTTTTCTAACGTATTGCTAGTAAGCCCTGTTCATCCCTTCTTATATTTCTGCAACTTTTTATCTTTTTGGACAATGTACAAATTTTCTACATATCATCCTTTAACTATATATATATATATATATACACACACACACATACATATATATACACATACACACACACCACACATATATAATTAATTATTATATAACTAATTATGTAACACACACACACACATATATATACATATATATATATTTCTCAATGGCTAATATGTCTAAACTATTAGAATTTTCTGCCAACTGGAATGTTACTTATATCTGAAAATTTGAATCATCTTCAAAGTTGTTTTTGTTTTTTTGTTTTTGCCTCTTTTCCAGTCACTGGTACAGACATCAAATTCACTGATCAGGTTGGAGGGACGATACCTAGAATTTTCTTCTGTAGTTCAATGCCAATCTATTAATCAAGATCAGGACCTTTGGAGATCAAACCATAGTTTAGAAAGTACTCTATTGATCTACTTGCCTACCTACTGGTCAATCACTTTGCCTTCTGAATATTAATCTATGATTGTTCTACATCAGGGATAGATATATCCATGGATTGGATGGATATAGACCAAACTCAGACAGATTTCCCTACAAGACTGCACGGGGTATTTCACACCCCCACCTACCATGTCCCTGTGTGGCCTCACCTCCCACACCTAGTGGGTTTGTCCACACCATATAAACATATTGTATATTATATATGCCCCCTGTTGTGACTACACATACAGTATATGTTCTTAAAAGACAAAGGCAAATAGAGGCAGGTCTGAAAAAGGAGCTCAGCCTTGTCCAGATCTTAGGAAAAGAAACAAATTGGGATGCCTCCTATAAAACTTGGAAGATAGTGTATTTGCAGTCCAAGTGGATAAAATAAGGAACTTTCTGGCACATCCGAAGATAATGTGAGATGAGCAATGCTCCTCACGATAGATCAAATGCATTTTGGTAAAACAAAATTGGCCCTGCATTCTAGGTCAGGCACATTCTGTGAAGGTTCACATGCCCCAGGAAGTGGGTGGCAAATAAAGGCTGCTCACTTACCGTTGTGTGCTCCTCAGCACCATCTGTATTTAATTTCCTGCAAATTACTTTTAGTTTTCTACTTCTTGTCCAAAAGGAAACAGTGAAGGCATTATGGGATTTAAATTGTGCTTTAGATAGGACACATTCAGACCATTTGTTAGAACATTACTAAAATCTCCCAAAGTGGCTAGCATGATTTTGGACTCCATTCTGCCTTTCATGGGAGTTGTTTGCAAATTGTCTTTCTGACCTACTAGATTCTGGAACATGGGGGTTATTATATCTTCCTTTTGGGGTCCTGGCTTGCGTGCAGCAAGTGCTTAGGGAAATGTGATCTTCTTAACTGAACTCTGGATATTCTTACAGTGATAATTTGGGGGAAGCATGAAAAGTTTGCTTGGGAGGGCATCTTGCTTTCTGACACAGTCATACTATTGTTCTTTGCAAAAGCAAAGAGGAATTGTTTTCAATGGATCTCCTACTCTCTCAATGGGGAGTCTACTTCAGGATTGGTTCTCTTCCTCTGCTCCTCTCCCTGCTCTCTCTCTTTCTCCACCCCCCCAAAATAAGAAAATAATCTTTAAAAAAAATCCCAACAAAACATACGGGCAGTGACACAATACTATCCAGGTATAAGCACTAGAAATTCGATACAAAGAAGTTTCAAAATCAAACCCGCGTACTAGTGACTGTAGACTTTGTTTCACTTAGCTACAAAAAAAATCTCGTGTTTTTCTTTTGATGTTCACTTACCTGTAAATTATTAAAGCAGGTAGCAGGGTTTATGTACTTTGAATATATTTTACAACTGGAAGTGATAGTATGATGCACTTACGCATATTCATGTAACCTATATGCTGTACCATTTTTAAGGAGTGGATAAAGAAACCAGACAGCTATGGATATTTTCTGGTTAGCTGTATATGAATTAAAATTAATGCTAAAATATATATACTGACTTATTGATAAAAATTCAGCAATAATTAAAGCAAAACAAGAAAATGCATTATATACTGTCAAAGAAAGCTTTACTGAGAAATCGTTAGGAGTATCTGCAGAATTTCCAGAGTTAATTATTCATAAAAGACCTAGAAGGTATTTTTAAGCTTATATCTCTTGCTCTATCTCTAGCGAGAGAATCCTAAAATTTGAGAGAGAAAATACCAAAACATTTTTTAATAGGAAATGGGGCATTCTTACCTTGAAACTGTGCATTAAATCCTTTGCGTCGATGGTTACTATCAGATGTAAAATGGAGTCGTAGCCAATTCTTGCTACTTATAACCGGAGAAGGGAGGTTCATGCCAGTCAGCCTGGAAGAGAGAACCAGAAAAAATCTCCCTTGTAAACCAACCGAGCAAATGTCCTATAGCAAACCCACATTTAAAACTGACTACTGATGGTCGTTATTTTGAAATCTGAAGACAGAGGTCCTGATTAGCTGCACTGAAACCTTGAAAGACGTGGGCAATTTCACGTGTGTCCACGTATCGGTGCTATATTTACCCTTGATGGAAGGAAGGCTTTCACCAACACTTGGCGTTTTTATTCTTCCTTATTAATGATGGATACATGAGAAGATATTCTTTGGATCGCTTATTTCTTTTCATCAGGACCTCAATCACAATGAATTAAAAAAGGACAAGAAATAGGCAAATAGTAACATTCTGCTTTTCGCTCTTTGAATGCTTCATGATTCTGTTTCACCTGCGGTGCCCTCAGAAACACTGTTATCATGCTGGGCAGCACCCCATGTTTCTAGGGGCCCATCCACAGAATTCACAGCGTGGGCCTTTCCTACCCACGGGAAGAAGAGCAGCGCGCAGGGAATTGGTGACAAGCACTGTCAAAGAGATTTGAAATGAAATAAAATGACGTTTGGGGAAAGCAGTATATTAAACACAATTCAATCTTCCAAAATCAGACACAATTCATCTCTGGCTAAGCTGTTTGAGCTCCCCATCCTACTTGACACTGTGTGCATTAGTTGTCAGAAAAAAAGGGAGTAATTTACTTCCTACTGAAACCCGGTACCATTAAGAAGTGAAAGTCTCCCCAGGTGGTAAAGCCCCCTGTTGGTAATACAGCAGCAGGGTCAGTTTTGGCCAGGGCGGATGGACCCTTGGACCGGGATGCTCAGGCAGGCGGCTGTGCATGGCTCTGCCTCGCAGGAGCTGTCTAACCCCCGCCTGCCAGTCTGTAAACTGGACCTGATGACACCCCGCCAAGGGGTTGAAAGAGATGATGTTGATACATGTATAAATATCCCGAATGCACATTCCAAATGTCACCTATGGCTCCGCATTGTGTAATTGTTTTGCCAAATCTGTTTTCAAGACGATGTGTATGAGTGCAGGTGATTGGAAAAGGTTTACGCAATTTGCTTGTAGCCAAAAACCAGTGCTGCCCTTTGTGGGCTGCCCCGTGAGCACGGAGCTGCTTGGTCAGGATGCAGATTGTATTCTGTGCCCCGGATTTACCAGGCACGGGTGGCCATGTGGCGTGCTTCCCTCCTTACTCTGTTACCTGGAGGAAAAGCGGCATCAAATGAAATATGCAGGCAAGCTTTCTCATGTCGGGGTGTTCAATTTAAACTCTCAGGTTTAAAAATGTGCAGTATCCACTTACAGTTAAAAGCCAAACCTTGACTATAACCAATTGCAACAGTGTCTATGTCACTGTTTGAAATAATCTTCTGTGAGAGGAAATACACAACTCAGCTCTGCCTATTTGCTTGGATTTATGTAGTTCTGACTGCCGAGGTCGGATACGGCTGCTTCCAGGAAACATTTCATTATTTTGATATTTTGTTTGAAGGCTCCCTCCCCCACCACCTGTTTCCCTTGGGGACTTGATGCTACAGTTTCTCTTGGAAATAGGTCAGGTCTCCACCTAATACTGATGATGACCAGAAGATAAGTAACTTGTGGATTCAAAAACCCAGAATCTACCCAGCTTCCCTACATATACTTACTGAAAGTTTCATAACTGAATCCCACGTTTATTTGTTGTGGCTCTTAAAGTTTTGTTTTTTTTTTTTCCTTAATTAGATTCTTTTTGATTGGTTCTGATCTCAAAAGCTGGATAGATTGCATTTGGCTGGTATACCAAGATTAGCAACGCAAAGAAATAAATCCCCTTTTTGCTTCCCACATGTTTCACATACCAACCCCCGCAAAATGCCCGTTTTGTGTTAATCGACACACTTCATCTGTAAAGGGCCAGATAGACATATTGTACGGTTTTCCCGTCCTGCGGTTTCTGCTGCAGCTGCCAACTCTGCGGCGGGCGCACAACAGCAGCCAGAGTGGGGGAGGTTATGTTCCAGTAATAGTTCACTTACAGAGGTTTGCATTTGATGTCATTTTCCTGAGAAACAGCATGTTACTCTTTTTCCCCCTCTCTCTTCAAGTTTTTCTTTTAAATTCCAGTAAGCTAACCCACCGTGTAGTGTTAGTTTTGGGTGCACAATGTAATGGTTCGTCATTTCCATACATCACCCAGTGCTCATCGTGGTAGGCGCCCACCTTGACCCCAATCACCCGTTTCCCCGTCCCCACGCACCGCCCCTCTGGTCCCATCAGTTTGTTTTGTAGTTAAGAGTCTGTTTCTTGGTTTCCCCCCAACTCTCTCCCTTCTTTCCCCTTTGCTCATTTGTTTTGTTTTTTATATTACACATGTGAGTGAAATCGCCCCAAAGTTTATAGCAGCATTATCTGCAAAGAGAAACTGTTTGGCTACAGAGGCACTCTGACAATCTGTCACCTGATGAGTAGAGAAAGAAGATATGTGTGTGTGTGTGTGTGTGTGTGTGTGTGTGTGTGTGATAGAATATTACCGAGCCATAAAAAAGAATGAAATCTTGCTATTTTCAGTGACATGGATGGAGCTAGAGAGTATTATGCTAAGTAAAATTAAGTCAGTCGGAGAAAGACAATTGTTACTCATGTTTGATGATTTTTCAAACATTGAACCATGTAAAAACTGTTATAGGTCAGATTTGGCTGATGGACCACAGATTGTTGACTGTTGGATTGGTATATATGAAGCAATTTGTAAAAATACTGAACAGATAAATAACTTGATGATGTATATCAAGACAGTGTAACTAGCTTTGAAAAAATATCTACTTTCAGTACAGATTCATTTTATACAGAATCAAATGTGAGGACTTTTTTTTTTTTTAAAGATTTTATTTATTTATTTGACAGAGAGAGATCACAAGTAGGCAGAGAGGCAGGCAGAGGGAGAAAGGGAAGCAGGCTCCCCGCTGAGCAGAGAGCCCGATGCGGGGCTCGATCCCAAGACCCTGAGATCATGACCTGAGCTGAAGGCAGAGGCTCTAACCCACTGAGCCACCCAGGAGCCCCAAATGTGAGGACTTTTAATAACTATATAATTCATTGCCCATGGTTAGAGCCAAGCCATGCAAATGAGTCACACTCCAGAGTGGATTGATATGTATGGATTTCTTAATTTGTCCGTGGAAAATTACAAATATTCCCATCCTCTTTCTTTGGGGTGTTGAGTTGGTGGTGGTTCTATATCAGATATATTCTTTGAAATTGTGAGTTTTTTTGGTCCTCTTCCACAGGCCTGAGCTAATCTTAAAGCTGCCATTTAACAGGAAGCTTACATTATAAAGTCAATTGTTCCTTCATTGCACACTAATTTAAAGGAAGTTGACTAATATACAAGCCAGTGGATGTTATAATCAATTTACCAAGTACTTGGATGATTTAGATAAGGTTTAGAAGTAAAGAATTCAACAGAATGCCTCTGTGCCATCAGAATGGCACCCAAAGGTGCCCACATCCTAATCCCCAGAGCCTGTGACTACATCACCTTACATGGAGAAAGGGGACTTCAAAGATGGGATAAAGTTACAGACCAAGGGGAGCTTATCCTGGATTATGGGCTGGCCCAATGTAATTCACAACATGCTTACAAATGGAAGAGGGAGACAGAAGAAGAGAGTCAGGGAGAAGAAGGAACCTACAAGGAGGTCGGGGAATGAACTGTAGCCATGACTGTTGACCATGAAGATAGAGAAAATACCCATGAGCCAAGGAAGGTCGGTGGCCCTTACAAAGCTGCAAAAGGCAAAAATAGGCATCTCCCCTAGAGCCTGGAGGAGGATTACAGCCCTGCTGACACCTTGATTTTATTCTAGCAGAGTCTGTGTAAGATTTATAACCCCTGCAACCATAAGATAATACATTTGTGTTGGTTTAAGTCATTGTGTTTGTGTCAATTTGTTATGGCCACAATGGAAAGCAAACCTTTTAATATATATATATATATATATATATATATATATATATATATATATACACACACACTAAAAGTTTCATTCTAAAACAGTCCAGAAAGAGATGAAATTCAGTATACTATGTCTAATCTAACCTATTTACTACTCTAAACCTATTAATAATCTGCTTTACACTCTGTGTAATTATCAGTGATTGAGCATGCATCATCATCGGCATGTTTCTCTTAAAAGTCTTCCTTAGTTCTTAGCTCTGTGTCTTCAAAGTCTGCTGGATATGTCCAGTCAAATGACATACATAGTGAGCATAAGATACAAAGCAGAAACTTTTTTCAGAGAAAGGATTTAATAATGATAGGTATCAACACATGTCTTTGCCTATTAGCTGAGGGTGTCTAATGTACTCTCTCTCTCTCTTTTTTTTTTAATCCTAAACATGTAAAAACACAGGACAATCATCTGGAGAAATCAGGGGATTCATATATTTTTGGACTTAAAAAAATAAAGGAAACCTCAACATGATCTGCCAGGAAAGGGTCTTTCTGAGGGAACATTAGATGCATTTCATTTCTGGAGCATCTCAAACTAGGTCAGAAAACCCATAAAACCTCACAATGAGACCATTGAGTGCTCCCTTTAGACATGGCTAAAGGAATTGGTAGTTCTCACTCTTCCCCCTAAGATTGCCAAATCAGGCAATTTAATCCATTGGCAAACTCACTTCTTTCAAAGATTCAACAAAGTTTTGCTGCTGCCAACAGTAAAAATAGATGTAGGACCCATGGGGTACTTAAAGTAAAGACGACCTTCTTTGAGCCAAAATAGGACTGGCCAGTCTGTTCCACTTTCTCCAAATAGCTTTACCATAAATTTTAGGTTTTTATTTATAATACATCCACAACTTCCTCTCCCACTTAGCCTCCCTCAGCCTCACACTTCCCAAGTATAAAATGAGGGGTTTGAGCACCTTGTTCTTCTCAAACATTATAGCCTTGTGTCTGTGACTCATTCATTTTACTTATGTAACTTGAAAAACATAGAGGCAATTTATTGAGATCATTTCCAAAATGCATTTGGAAATGCTAAAGTTCTTGAGACAGCTCTGTTTGAGCACTTGTTTGACATTAAGCCAGATTTCTTCTGTCTTTAGAAAATCATCATATAAATTGCTGGGAGTTTCTCTGTAGTTAAACCTCTTTAACTGTGATGACTAAGAAGCCAGAGAGCATTAATACCATCAACGCAGACTGTAAATCACCCATCCTCCCTAAGGAGCCTGAAGAATTTCATAAACCTATTACTTCAAAGAGCTGATTGCTTGTCACCCAGAGAAAGTCATCTAGAAATCATTACATTTTCCCGTGCTCTCATGGACATGTAACCAACATGATTCAGAGGGTGATGTTCCATTTAGCTCTGTTTTATAAAAAGTAGATGGAAGAATCTGACACAACAAAGGGTTCCTGAAATGTCACGTTTCTGATTGAGTGTTATTTGCGCTACTAGGGAACACCATTGTCTTATGAATATATATTGAGTTCATACTGCTGTTCTAAGCCCTATTTTGGACTTTGATGAAAGAAACAGTGGAAGTTAAAGGTAGTTCTTCAAATGGAAATTCATGAAAAGAGATTCAGAAGTCTTTGTGTGTGTGTGTGTACACAAATAAACATACGTACACACAGATACACGTGTAACCACAATAACTATACAGTTTTATACAAAGATTTCTAGAAATCGATCCCAAAAGTTTTACCCGCACACATCTACCCTCTGGGAGAAACAAACGAATGCCCATGGCCTCTTTAAAAGCAGGCCGCACAAGAAGACTTCCCCACGAGAACGCTCTTTCTTCCTTACAGTCGGTCCGTCTGTCTGGCGTTTCCCCCACTCGTGCTGGCATTCGTGATTAGCTGTCCCAGAGGTCTGCTCTCTCCTGGGCAGTTTCTCTGGCTTCACCCCTTGCTCAAGGCCTGTGTGGAGATTCTCTCAGGAGTAAACACTGACAACATTCTCCTCCCTCTTTTTTTTTTTTTAAGGGTTTTATTTATTTATCTGACAGAGATAGTGAGAGCAGGAACACAAGCAGGGAGAGCAAGAGAGGGGGACACAGGCTTCTCGCCCGGCAAGGGGCCAAAGGTGCAGCACGATCCCAGGACTCTGGGACCATGACCTGAGCCGAGGGCAGACACCTAAGGACTGGGCCACCCTGGAGCCCCGACTCTCCTCCTCCTTGCAAACTTCACCCACTCTTGTGTTTTCAGTCATCACCTTTATCATGTTCTGTGTTCCCGTTGTATGTTCTGTGCTGTTTACAAAAATGATTTCTATTGTCTGGAGTGCCCCATCCTCCTTTCTGATCTCTGGCTCATCTTTCCAGGCTCTAGACCTTCCCTTTGGCTTCTACACTGGGAAGCGCTTGACTTGGTTCCGTCCCCCCATGGAAAGCCCCGTCTGCCCTCCCTCCTTCCTCAGGATCTTTGCACATACTTCTCTCCTGCCCTCAGCCAGGACACCCAACCACCCTGGTGCTCTTTCCTCTTCACTTGCCTAGTAATTCCTGGTCCTCCTGTAAATTTCAGATTATGGTTCACATTATCAGGGAAGCCTGACTTGACCGTGAAGTTGAGGTTGTTCCTCCCTGATAATGTCCTCTGCTGGCATCTCTCAGTGCACACGTTTCAGAGTGATGTCCCGGTTACTTGTGTGATTATTTACCAAATGACTGTATTGCCAGTGACACAGGAAGCTTGTATTATCTTTCTGAAACCTAGCAAAGTGCTGGGCATGTAACAGAAGCGCAACACACATCAGACTCATAAATAGAAAGGTAACTTTCACAAAGCGAGCACTACTCTACTACTCTACGCAACCCTTCCTGTCACGCTGCCAGGCTGGGGTGTGTCTGTGTCTAGGTATCGTCTGTGTTGGATAAAACATACGCCTTCACGGCGCTGGGGGAAAGCAAAGCAAGAGAGGACAACCAGTGCCGGGACAAGAGCAGTGGCTGTCTCTGAGCCCCAAGACCAACGTCTCCGCACACAGATGAGCACAACTCCGGGGAATCAGATCTGAATGGACTCTCCCCATGTCTCTGCGCCCTGGACAGGACAACTAGTGTCTCCTCGACTTAATAACCCCTTAGGGACTCCAAAGAGATCGCCACTCACCTGCTCTAGAAACGTCCTCAGCACCCACCCCCCCAGCTGAGCCTTTGGTGGTCATGAAGCTCGTTGGCGGATGTTCAGACCACAGACACGCCATGCCCCGTGGGTTTCTGTGAGTGGCAAGCTCTCCGGTGTAGAACTCTGGCCGCGCCCAAACAGGCCTGACAGCATTGTCTCTGAGCGTGCAACGTCCCTTGATCTCCTAGACGCCTTCTGGACTGCAGACCTGCCTGCAGAATCTGTTGGGATGCTAAGCTGTGGCCTTGCAACCCAGCGAGGTCCTGCTACGCCCCTCTGTTCTAACGAGGCACCGCCTGCGCCCGGGCCAAACACACACTGGCATGCGAGCGACTGCACAGGGCTCTCCCCGTCCGACGCTCTCACCCACCCTGCGCAGCCATGACATCAGCTGCCCTAAACGTAATCCCAGTCAACGTTACCAATGACCTGCGTGGGCCTGATGGCGTCCTGGGCCCCGCACACTGGGCTGGAGCCTGCCTCCGTGCCCAGTGAGCGTCAGCGGGGTGCGGACACAGGACGCACGTCCCCATAGTGCCGATGGTCACGGGCACCCACAGTAGGGGCGCTCCCGTCTTCCTGGGGGAGCCCCTCCTGCATCGTGGGACATCTGAGTTGTGACCCGTCAGCCAAGTTGATAACAGGGGCCACTGGGAAGAGCGATGACAGCGGTCTGCGCTGATGCCCACACTCACTCACGTCACGTACTTTTATAAAAAGGCCTTCATAGCCCTAAATCACTCTGACGAGGACGCCAACTTTCTTAGCATGGGATTGAAGGTACTTCCTGTCGAGACTCCAGCCGCTGCCTGCCTTATCTCCCGTGAGTTCTTTCCTGAGTCCTCTGTAGCCCACCGGGGACCAGAGCGGCTCCCTGGCTGCCCCCCGTGACCATGCCTGGCATCGCCGGCACCCCCATCTGGAGCCTGTAACTGACTTTGGTCTGTTTACGTTCTCCGGAAATCTCAAAGCTTTTGGAAAAGACTTTCCCTCTAAAACTCTTGCCCTTATTATCTAAGGTACCATCAACCGTCCTTGCCATCATAATCCATTAGAACTTGCTCATGTTCTTATCATGGAAATGAGAAGAATCTGTCTTGTATTTTGGAGGCTGTGTAGCTGTTCCCCTGACCGAACTGTGAGCCCGTGGAGGGCGTAACTAGCATTTTACCCATTTCCCTCATCCTTGCAGTACTGTGCATACAGGAGAGTCTCAATAAATCCACATTAAGTGGTTTCTAGGCTTTTATTTTATTTTTTATTTTTTAAAGATTTCATTTATTTATTTGACAGGAGAGAGATCACAAGTAGGCAGAGAGGCAGGCAGAGAGAGAGGGGGGAGCAGGCTCCCTGCTGAGCAGAGAGCCCAATGCGGGGCTCCATCCCAGGACCCTGAGATCATGACCTGAGCCGAAGGCAGAGGCTTTAACCCACTGAGCCACCCAGGCGCCCCTAGGCTTTTATTTTTCGCTCATGACGTGAACAACTAAAACAGAAGCCCACTGTAAAACTGTCAGAAGTCAGGGTCATTAAGAGACTGCCATGCCTATCTTTGTGCACACAGACAATTCTCTGCCAGGCACTGTTGTCGAGTGGGATAGATCTGGCATCTCCTTTTCATTCCTCCTAGAATAACCGTGGGACCCAAAGCAGTAACACTGGACTCACTCAAGACAGTGAGAGGACGTCCGTCCATGTCAAGGAAGGAGCAGGGGGAGGACAGCTGAATCTATTAGAGATGGGGCAGAGGGGCCCGGGACAGACAGGAGGGATGTGAGGGAGGCTCATAAACATGCCCAGGACCTTGGCAAGCCAAGCATTAGGAATTAACCCAAAGGTCAAGCAAAGAGGCTCATTTGGGAGAGAATGTGACAAATCCTGTCCTCTAAAGCTTAAGGACTAAATGTCAGGGAATTGCCCTGAACGAAGCCCGGGAAATGGCTCAGACGGACGAGTAATAGGATGAGATGGTCAAGAGGCAGCAGGCTCTGACAGCCGTCCTCAGTGGGAAGTCCTCTGGGCCCCCACGTCCACCCTCCAGACGGGGGAGGACGCAGACCCAGGGAGCAGCTGGAGAGTGGCCCCACCCCGCCCAGGACTGTGCGCGCCCTTCAGTGCTAGGGACCCGGTGCACACGCGGCGCAAGGTCGTATCTGTGTTGTAGGTCTCAGCAGCAGCAGACGCGCCTGGGATCTAAGTCAGCGACCTGGAAAACGAAACCCCCAGTGTCTGCTTCTAATCCTCTACCCTGTCCAATATCCTGGTGGGTTGTTTTATAACGATCTGTGAGGACAGGTGTCTGGGTTTTGCCAACAGGCAAAACGTTCTTTGTCTCCTCTATTACCTGGACTTTCAGAACAGCTAAGGCTTGGTGCAGGACGTGACTGAGTGTCAGTATCATTTTCTAATAATTAAAAAAGACATTATCTACGGATTTCCATAATAAATGCACAGTCAATACCTGAAGACTGGAAACAGCAACAACAATAACAAAAGGAAAAATCACATTGATTTCTGGATCACTGATTGTTTTCTCTTTGATATTTTTAGCATATTTTTTTTGCCCATTAATGCGAATTACTTTATTTTTTTTTTCTTTCTGTGACTGACTTATTTTATTTGGCATGTCTTTTTTTTCCCCCAAATATGTTTTTTATTTTTTCAGTGTTCCAAGATTCATTGTTCATGCACCACACCCAGTGCTCCATGCAATACGTGCTCTCCTCAGTACCCACCACCAGACTCGCCCAACCCCCACCCCTCTCCCCTCCAAAACCCTCAGTTTGTTGCTCAGAATCCACAGTCCCTCATGGTTCATCTCCCCCTCCGATTTCCCCCCATTCCCTCCTTCCCTTCCTTCTCACAATGCCCTCCATGTTTTTTTTAGGACATCGTCAAAACTGTTTCCCCCTTAATCGTGGGTTAAGGTTAGTCTTGAGCTGTATTGTTTCTACATGGCCCCGTGATTGGAATTTATATGTGTGATTTTGCCCCTTCCAGCCATTCTAGCAAAGATACATAATCACCTTACGGGTATGTAAAGCAAGTCTGGGTATTACCCATGTCTGGCACAGTCTTAGCAGTGTCCTAAGGCTTGCCAATAATTTCACTTAAAACAGTACTCTCGTGTATTAATTGAACACAAAATCACATAGGCTTTAGGAAATGTAGACCCTAGAGATACTGAATATACTCTTTTTCACAGAACCTGCTGGGCATTTCGTTGTTGCTATCGATAAATCATTCCAACCAAATTAACACATCCGTCACCTTGGAGAGTTACCTTTCATTGGGGTGAGAACATTTAAAATCTACTCTTTTAGCAACTTTTAAGTAAATAATACTGTATTGTTAACTATAGTCATTGTGCTGTGTGTTGGTCTTCAGAAACCATTCATTGTATCATTAGGTTAGACCCTCTGATGAAACCCTCCCTAGGTCCCCATCCCCCAGGCTAATGACCACCATTCTACCTCTGTTTCTGATCTCACATAAAGTGAGATCATCAGTGTTTCTCTTCTAGCGTCTGGCTTACCCGGCTCAGGACAATGCTCTCAGGTTCAGCATTTCACGGTCTTACAGGAGATAGAGCCATTCATCCATTTGGGATTGATTGGTTTGTTTGACTTGGAATAGGTACCCTTTCTCCCATTTCACTGATGAGGAACTAAGCCTCTAGACACGGAGTACAGTTTTTGGACTTGGCATACATTCCTTGACAGGTGTATTTGCCTAATGAATGTTGACTCTTGAGTTGTCGGACTTTTAGATTTTGAAAATGCACATCAGTGCAAGTCTGTGGGATTCTGGGAACAGGTCAAGGACAAATCATAGCCCAATTTACAATTTTCATTCGCTGAGCCAAATTCCAGCTGCTTCCTGAAAAGGCGCAGAGCTCAGGTCCCATCAGGGACAGGTAAATCCGGGTGACCCCGGAGGGCTTGCTGCCTAAAATCTTTAAGCCAGCCTCCTTGTTCGGTCAGGCGGGACCCGCTGCTCTGCCTTTGCGCTGAGTGAGGGTTATTGACCTTCATCACCCTTCCCCGTTGGCTGGTCCTTCTAGCTGGTAGGCTTCAGTATCTCATTTAAGCCATTTAAGTCTAGCAGCATCCTCAGGATTGTGGGTCTCTTTTTAGGCTGTTGGTGGAAGGAATTCTACAAGGAAATTTCATATTGTTGCAAATGGCAGGATTTCCTTCTTCTGATGGCTGAGTGCCGGTGCATTGCCTGTAGGTATGTATTCACACTCACATACATTGCACATGTGTATATACATACGTTGTCTGTATGTGCTACGTATGTATGCATGAGTGTATGCATATCAGCGTATCCAAGGAGAGCCTGCTTGGTTCCTAGGACTTTCCACGCATCTGTGCTGTGCTGAAGGAAGGTGAACGGCACAGGAGGCCAAGAGGCTTCTTTGCCAGCCTGCGGACCCCAGTCCTGAAGAGCACAGTTGCTTTTATACCAGGAATGGCGTTTGTTTTGAGAGTCAGTGTGGATGAGCATCGTGGAAGGCACTCATTAACCATACAACGGTTCCTGATTAGTAACTACAGAGTTAAACTGACTAAAAATCAATGAATACATATGTGTACTCTTGCCATGTTTCCACTTTTAAAATCCATAGAGATGATAGTGAGACACTACCCCCTTGAAGACAATTATTGTAGTTTAGTTTAAATCTTTACTGCGATTCTTCCCAGTAAGTCAGTAACAAGCTAGACCTTAGTCACATAGTGGTCTGTACTTACGATCATCTTGGGAAGAACTGGGATATCATTAACAGGACGTTGTACCAAACTGGATACAAATGTGGAGTAACTATTATATTTAACAAGCATGAGGAATAACACGGAGGACATTAGGGGAAGGAAGGGAAGGGGGTACGGGGGGAAATCGGAGGGGGAGACGAACCATGAGAGACTGTGGACTCTGAGCAACAAACTGAGGGTTTTGGAGGGGGTGGGGGTTTGGCGAGCCTGGTGGTGGGTATTGAGGGGGGCATGTACTGCACGGAGCCCTGGGTGTCACACGCAAACACTGAGTCATGGAGCACGACATCAAAAACTAATGTACATACAGTACTGACTGTATGGGGACTACATGATATCATAAAAAATTTTTTTAAAAAAATCTTCTCCCAAAGAAAAATTAAAAATAATTAAAATTAGTTATCACAATTCATCTCCTATTCTAAATGTTTTCCTGTACAAGCGTATTCAAAGGGTGTGCCTATTTACATACTAATTAAAAACCTACTTTTTCTCTTTAAGAGAGCATTCATCAGGGCGCCTGGGTGGCTCAGTGGGTTAAAGCCTCTGCCTTCTGCTCAGGTCATGATCTCAGGGTCCTGGGATCGAGCCCCACATTGGGCTCTCTGCTCAGCGGGGAGCCTGCTTCCCCTTCTCTCTCTGCCTGCCTCTCTGCCTACTTGTGATCTCTCTCTCTGTCAAATAAATAAAAAATAAGATCTTTAAAATAAGAGAGAGAGAGAATTCATTATCACTGCATCAATGCACATAGTTTCTCGATTTTATGTACTACCCGACTGAATGAATATTCCATTACTTATGTACCAATGCTCCAGTGTCGCTCTTTGATATTTTCTGCAGTTTAATACATTTTATAACAAAACACATCACAAGGATTTGAATCAGTGCTTTTAATTCCTTAGGATCAACTCCTAGAAGTAGAATGTATGGGTCAAAAAGGATGCACTTCTTCAAGACCTTTTTTATACACGTCATAAAATGGTCCTTCATAGGGAAGAAGCCTTTCAAAAGTACTGTCTGAATTTATCCTACAACCTTTTTACTTCTTTTATTTTAGACGCAGTTCCATTGCCACTTCTCAGTGAACTCTGTGCCCAAACAGCTTGTTTTTCTCTTGGGTTTTTCCTCTGTCCCCTCTCTCCCACCTGCTGGCTACCAGGCCTGTCTCTACCAGGAGAGTCAAGGCTTCCTGAAGCCAGGATTCCCCACTGCGTCCACCTACACATTGCTTTGCTTCTTTTCCTCCCTGAGGCAGAAATGCTTGGAATCACGAGAGGCACTTAACACACAAAAAAGTCGTCATGGGCCCCACAGGAAACTTGTTTGGAATGTGGGGTTTTTTTCCTGTTGTTACTGACTCATCTTCACAAAACTGTAACTTCTTGTCCCCATCTGCCACAAAAATCTGCACCTAATTCCATTTTTCTTTGCATTCTCTTTAGCGCCGTGTCTGCCAGCTCTGGAAGAGAGGAAAACAAAGCCGATACACGAACAAACAAAACACCCAATTGCAGTGCAAACCATTTTGTAGTATCAGACGTACTTTTCAGTGCACAACTGATTGTTTTCCGATTGCCACATGAGTGTCCTCTTTTGCTGGGAGGTGACCAAACCTTCCCGCCCTGGTTGTTCACGTGGGCGTGTTCACACCAACATGCGTGTCTACGTGGACGCCTGACCACTAGGCTATTGTATTCTTAGGAACTTGGAAGGTTCTCTCCAAAGTATTTTGAAAAAAAACCTACTGGGACACATGGGGGAGCTCTGCCTTCGGCTCAGGTCTTGTTCCTGGGGTCGTGGGATGGGATGGAGCTCCCCATCGGGCTCCCTGCTCAGCGGGGAGTCTGCCCCCCACCGCCACCCCTGCGCTCTCTCAAATAAGTGATAAAATCTTAACAAAACAAAACATACTTGAAAAAACTACTATGCGCTAATTCCGACTTGGTATGTTTGGGGGAAATAATGCCTGTTCCTATTTTCGAGTCGGCTGCCTTTGGCTCCCTGGCGCAGTAGGTGCTGCCGGAGGCCCGGGCTGCACGCGTCCCTCTCCGCCCGTGGCCGCTCTCGCTTGTGCCAAAGAACATACGGGGATTCGGGCCTCATTGTTTCAGACTCTACACAAACCACCTGAAAGGGAGAATTTCCCCTCCAAATGCTTTGCATGGAGGAGATGAAGTTCTTCCCCCCCGCTGCCGGGGAAGGGGAGTGGGGCCACGCCTCCTCACCAACTTCCTAACACCCAAGACACACGAATTATTGCGCTTGGGCTCCGCTGGGCGCTTGAATAAGCTACCACCAAGGTAGAAACTCAGCACCCCCCCCCCAAGCCCCCGAAGCCCCGCGAGCTGAAGCACAGGGACTCAGACACCGCCATCCCTAAAATCTCCCCAGAGGGCTCGGCCGGGCTGGGGGACCAGACGGGGAGGCCCCGGGTGGCCTAAGCTAAAGGGACAGTGGACACTGGCCTCAGTGCATTGAGTAAACAATTAAAATGACAGCACCAGGCTCTTTTCCCATTTCGGGAAGTCAGTCCTCTGGGATCCCTTTTCTCTGCATAAACGCGTTGATTCGGTATATTCGTGTGGTATCCTCTCACTGTCCCTATTTGCCCACATTCAAAGCTGCCACAACCCAGATCTGACCCAGATATGAATAGGATAAAAATAGCCAGAAGGCAACTCAACAAGCCGTGTAATATCTACTGGCACTCAGTAATTACAGCATTTATCCAATTCCCGGCTGGTGAGAACCTGTGCCCTCGGTTAATGGATCCAGGGAGAAGCCTCGAGTCCTGGCATCTTGCTTCTTCCCGCTACTCTTAATCTTCACAGTCAAGGTGAGGACAATTTGGGTGAAAGCCCTAAACTGTGAAGGAATGTTTCCTCGTCAAAATCCTGGTATCCTTGGAAAGGAGTAAATATATAAAATACAAATCCATCCCGCAAAACGGAACGGTCTACAGGGCCCTGTGACGGCCACATATCAGGGTCCTCCCTCTGTGTCCCCTCACCCGCTTGTCCCCAAAGCCGTGCAGTTAGCCTGAGCCTCAGATACCTTCGGAGTCCCTTGGGGATAAGACAGGCCTCGCCTTACATATTGTTAGCAACTATCAGATAAATGCAATGTAAATACTTTTGCAGTTTTACTCTATTTTGGACTTACTGTGTCTTTGCTCGTTGATGGCAATAGCATCTTCACTGATCTCTCTGAAAGTGATGAGGAGGAGGATGGCAGTGATGATGGAGATATAGGTAACCCAGAATAAGTACTATTCAAGTGCAGCCCCCTTTTATATGCTCTGTCACGGTTTAGTCATAATTGCTCCATACACGGATTACTCATGATAAGCATAAAAGCAAACCTGGGGATCTGTAGGTTAAGTGATTCACTACCAACCCAAGAGGGGCCTGAGCCTGGATTAAAGCCACATCCCTCTCCTTGTTCTTACCGGACACTTATTTTTTCACCCGCATCATCTTTAACGCTCGAGCTTTGGCTAGTTTCCTAAAGCACAGATTGAGTCCTGCCACTGCACGTCTAAAAATGCTCACCGTCCATCTCCTGTTAGACCCTAAAAGGAGAAACATACCCTCCTTAGCACATCCGCTAAAACCTTTGATACACAGCCTCACCTCACTCTTCAACCTCATTTTCCTCTGTCTTATCCATTGAGATTTGGCCCAAATGTCACCTTCCCTCTGAATTCCTACAGATTCCCCCCATCAGAAAGGCATTCTTAGGCATTCCCCCAGCATCTGAGTTTTAGTGGAGCAAACGGTCCTCAGATTTTGTAGCGTCGCTGTCGCTGGTTGTTTGCATGCCTGTCCTCTAGCCACGATGCAATCATGACCTAGCAGGAGAACGTGCCTGTGCTCCTTGCATTTGCCGGCCCTCCGTGGGTCCCTACTGGGGGCTGCCGGGCCCTGCCCAGGGGCACAGGGAAGCTTCAGTACGTACATTCGTGTCTGTTGTGTTCTCGAATCAGTTAATCTTTCCTCTCCCTCGGGAGCTGTCAGAATGCCAATGTTTCCTGCATTAGCCTTGTTAATCTTCAGTTCTGAATGGATTTCAAATTCTCACTTTCCTTTTTGAACCGTGGAATACATAGCTGGAGACTATTGAGCAAATCAGCTTGACCAGCGCTGAGATTAAAAAGAATAACTTCTTGATTTCTGCTAAGTAGACTCAAATTTTAGTCACAGGATTTCTATGTGCTCTTCTGATCAACATAATATGGGGGACACAGGGTCAATTTGTTAACTAGTGTTCATTTATTCACATAAAACTTAAGTCAAAGTGGGATTTGGGAGTATGTATAAAACATTGCAAAACAAGTTAAAAACAAAAATTCATATCGTACATTGGAAGAGTTAAAGGAAAGGGAAAATGGGTAAAGATAAGATGAATCCAAGAGTGAAGCTACATACTAAAGGGATGCACCCACACATTTGGATCTGAATCTCTCAGCAGAGAAGAAAGGGAAATGGAATTTATTTCAGTGTGCACATCAACTGACAAACAACCACGTTTGGGGGACAAAAGAAATAAGGTATTAAATTAATGATCATCCTGAAAAGGCTGAGGTCACTGATGATACCACTGGTGGGATGCTAACAATGAGGAAAACTTTTAGAAGAAAAGTTAGAAGAACTAACTTTTAGAAGAGCATCTTACAATGTTTCCTGAGGTAGACTCACGTGCTAATGTCAATGTACACGGTTCAGTGCGAGCTATGAGTGGTTGGGGGAGGGACCGACGTGATGCCATTAAAATAGGTTCTATTTCTTAAATAGTTATGTAAGAATTACTATGTGACTTGAGTTGTAAATTAGTTTTGTTTCTCTACTAAGAGTTCACAAAACTTTACTGAGCATTAATGTTATTGCATGGTTGGCTGCATTCTGCTGCTAGCAGGGAAGTTATCAATGTATACTCAGTCCTTGGACTTCTCCCCTGGTCTGCCTTTACCCTCTCAGCACTCACCTGGTCTCATGGCTTCAGATGCCACCTAGATGCTGGTGATGTCAGTATGCATCATCAGCCTGGACCCCTTTCCTGGAATGTCAGCCCATGTACCCAAAGCCCAACTTGTCTGTCCCATGTGGTGCCCAGTAGGTGTCTCAGAATGAGCTTATCCACCAGAATGTTGGGTCTTGCTATGTGAACTGCCCCTCTGCCATTTCCCCCCACTTTCTTTCTATTTTCACTCACACACACACACACACACCCTATTCATCGGACTCTATCTTTAGAAGAGATTTGTATCTGACCATTTCTCAGCACCTCACTGGGATCTGTTCTCATCTGATGGACCCAGGGTCTCCTCCCATGACGTTTGCAGCAACTCACTTCTGTCTTCCTCCTCTGCATCTCCTTCTCAACACAACATCCAGAGGAATAATTTAAACCATGAGTTATTTCACCTATCTTTGAGTAGAGCTCTCCAATGGTTACCCATCTCCCTGAGAGTAAAGCTAGAATCTAAAAATGTCTGGCAAGGACCGACAACCTTCCATCCTTCCCTAAATTCATCCCTGACACTGTCTATTCACACACTTAGCTCTGGCCACAATGGATTCCTGTTACCCCTTGAACACACCAGGACCTCTGAACCTGCAATGCCTTCTGTCTAGATAGAATTCCAGATCTTCTCAAAGTTGGCTTTCTCTTCTCCTTTAGGATTTTGGTTAAGGTCATTGATATTCTAGTACTGATATCCTGCCGTTCTCTAAATCATTCTCTTGCTCATTTTCCTCCCAGGAATCCCATTTCTACCTGATTTTAGGTAGGTAGATGAAGTAAAGATATGGCTATAAAGACTATATGTAGGGGCACCTGGGTGGCTCAGTCGTTAAGCGTCTGCCTTCAGCTCAGGTCATGATCCCAGGGTCCTGGGATCAAGCCCCGCATTGGGCTCCCTGCTCGTTGGGAAGCCTGCTTCTCCTGCTACCATTCCCTCTGCTTGTGTTCCCTCTCTCGCTGTGTTTCTCTCTGTCAAATAAATAAAATCTTTAAAAAAAAAAGATTATATAGATAGCAATATAGATTTATCTACACACATTTATATATACACAGATATGTGTGTCTATGCATATATACACACATAAGTACCTATGTGTGTGTGTCTATGTTATACATTGTGTTATTTAATTTTCAAAATTTATCTTCCCATATAGAATATGCAATCCTTGAAGGCAGGAATTCAGATTGACTTTTGCTTGGGAAATAGTAGATGTTCAGTATTTGTTGGATGAATGAATAATCTTGCTCGTGCACTAATTCATCCGGTAGTGCTCCCTGCTGGCCTGGTACCACCTGTAGGGCACTGCTAAGATCCCACTCTTAAAGCTCTCTGGGCCCAGAGATCTTGCCAATCCCTGCACTATCTTTAAACAAAGTGAGCCTTCTTCCTGGTGTCCTGCTCTTCCAAACAAAGATGGCTTTCAGACGCTCTGAGAGCCATAAAATCCTCTGTGTAGGAAGGCTTTCTTTCCCATGCCTGTTCCAGTCAACAGGAGGCAAGTGTCTTAAAGGATGGTTCTCAGAGTGAAGTTCCTTGCCACCTCCACCCCAACTAGAAACATAAGCTTCTCCAGGAAACTTCTCCAGAATGCAAATTCCCTGGCCCCACTGCAGACCTGCAGCATCAGAACCTGGCCATGTGATAATGGGTGAGGTCTCCAGCTGACTCCTGGGGAAATTGAAGGGGAATCACTGGCCTAACGCACTCTCTAGAAAAAGACTTTGAGACTCAATCTGGGACCAGCAAGAAATGACATCAGGATCGGTTAGGAACGGGGACACAAGGCACAGGAAGGGGGAGGTGACCATCTGTTCCGTAGAAGTTGATGAATCTTACTCTATTTTTTTTCAGCTGACATTTGCTATCTTGTCCTACTTTGACTTTCAGGTCAAAATACATGTGAAAGGGTGTCTTTCTCTTATTACCGCTTCTCTAATTAGGGTAGCATATGCAAACGCCAGCTGCCTGAAACCACTTTGTAATAGGGTAGGGACAGACACAAATAAATGAACACAATCCGTGATGATATCTTTCCATACCTGCTCCATTACAAAGTCGTACACTTTGTCAACACTCCCATCTTCAGGACCTTCTGATCCCTACCCCCCCATACGACATTCTTTGTGATTACTGCCAGGTATCAGACTCCCCAGAGTTCAACTCCTGAGGTTAGAGGTAGAAGAAAAGACACCGTTACCCTGCCCAGCCCCCAGTCCATGTCTCCTCTTCCTGCCTCCCTCTGTCTTCAGGTTCTGTCTAGAATGTAGCTCCCTGCAACTCCAGACCTGTCCATGTCGTGACTCCCCAGTAGCTCCTCTTCTTCTCAGGGTCTTTGAAAATTGGGTTAAATATAATTGCTTAGGATTAGGCATCGTGGAGTCTTGTTTGATGCTCTAAACACATTTCTCCTGACGGCTGTACGTGTTTATGATTTCTCATTGAATGTACAGTTGGGAAAATGTATTGCTTGTAGGCATTTATAAGAAAAGTAGGGCAGGAGTTCCTTGATAAGGAAGATTTTCTTTAAAAATGCTGATTCTGGAAGGACAATTAGGCTTGGCTTGTATTCTTTTGATTCCCAGCACATTTTCTGGGCTCATATAAGCACAGAGACACCAGAATGTTTGCATAATCAACATTTTTATAACAAATTACCATTTCTATTCCCCTCCAAATGTATTACATGTTAAAAGATTCTAAATCTAGCTTTTGGAGATATAAAATATTTTCATTACCTTTTTTTTTTTTTGATACGATATTTGAGGGTACATAAAGAAGAACTGACAATATCCTTCCTAATATGACAAAAAGCAAGAGCAATATCTATCTGCTGGAGCTTTTAAGAAACTAGGCTTCAGATTTTCTACTGATTTTAGAGTGCTTTCATTATTTAAAAATAGCAGCAGAGCTATAAATTGGAAGGATCCACGATAGAGAAGGGCTTCAAAAAATCTGTAATGGATGGATGCCAATTAGGAGCATAGGGAGAGATTGTTTAACTTGTCATTTTTTAAAGGATTTTATATGTCTTAAAATAATCTTTTTATATTATTCACTGATTTCATTCCATACTTGATGTAAAATTACCTTAGTAAATGATCCATGCAAATTAGCAGTGAATTATGCTCTAATATCCAAAAGCAATTATGTTGGTGAATAAGTTGGTGTTTTAATAAAATATAGATGATGACAGGGTTAATATTTTAGTTACACATATTTAGTTATACACGTATGTCATGATATGACTTGGAATATGGAAAAAACAGTCATAATATGATTCCTTAATGTATGTATATGCAATATATAGAAATATATTGGAGTTATTTGAAATATATCCTGAGCTAAGTCTTCATGCTCAGAAAAGGATGAATGTCCAGAAATTTTGAGTAGTCAAATGTCAAGGTATATTTAACAAAGAACAAGAAAAATAGTTGCTCAGGATGTTCTTGAATATTTTGAGAGTCTGTGTTTTCCAAATCTTTAAATACTTGAAAACTGAGATGTTTTGATTTCTTTATTTTTACCAAAACAATGTGAACTTCAAGAGTTTCCAAATAGAAACATCCTCCCTTTACTTTTGTGACACCCTCCTTTGTATCATTTTAAACCCTCTTGCCTTACCACTCAGTATTAAATAATCAGGGTTGGTCAAATACAGAGCTGTGCCCTCCAGATAAAAACTCATATGCACAAATCAAATGTCAGAAGTTCAGAGTTAATGGCATCATTTATCTCCCTATGTAAGGATACCAGGATTAATCAAATCAGTATTGTCTAGTCCCTTCTGACTCAGAACCACCACAGATGAAGCGAAGCAATTAGCTTGTATTCCACAAATGAGGAGGCTGACATAACAGTTGTTGGTCAGAATAAAATTCTGGAAGCACTGCAAACAATCAAGAGGCTGCCTGGTCCTTAATTATCTCCTTTTAAGTACACATTACAAACACTGCTGACTCACTAGTAAAAGTGGATTTCACAACTTTAATGCTTCCAAATTAGATCCCAAAGCCAATATCAGAAACCATTCCCTTAAACCCATTTTCATGGTAATATCGAATTGTACCGGTAATAATTCACAAATAGGAAAGTCATCTGATAATTCGCTAAAACTGACACCAAACTGGACCTTTTCCTGGCCCCTGGAGGCTGGAATAAAGCATTATCCATGCTACTGACCATTTCAGTTGACAATAGAAAGACTCCAGCCTCGTGTGGGATGTGAAGGTGCTTTGCACATAAAGGCCATTTAATCTCTTTGGTGGCATTCTTATAGACAGATCAATCTAAAAGAAAGTAATTCAATCAGCTGGCCCTCGTGTTTTTCCTCAAAACAATTTCCTCAATAATTTTCTCTGTTTATTGGATATTTTGAGTTTTGCAGAGAGTGGAAGGGGTTTAGGTGCCCCTAGAGAATTTAGATAAGATCATAGGTTTCTAAATGTAAAAGAGGAGGCTTTAGAGATATTGGTCTACTTGCCCCCAGAATATCCATGACAATTCCTGCGACAACTTGGAATGCAGTATTTCATAAGGGAAATTTAAATCAAATCAAATCAAATCAAATCAAATCAAATCAAATTAGAGAAAAACGACAGATAGTTATGAACCTATTAAATGTGTGTGGGGGGGTGTGTGGTACTGAGAAGGAAACGATACAGCCTCCCAGGGAGCTCACAACCTAAGTTGGTGAAACAAGACAAAGATCCTTAGTATTTCACTCACCAAAAGTATTAGGTCAGTAACTGAAGCAAAATTTTAAAAATTAAGTGAAATGGCTAATGTCCATCGGTTAGAATGTATAATACCAATAAAACGTTCATATGTGTATTTATTTTTTCGCTCCTTACGCATCCAATGTGGGTGATTACATTTGCACAAGACTCCTGTCTCTTTGCTCTGCATGTTATACTGTGAGGAACATTCTGGAATTGATGCCATCTTGCAGCGTGGCCAAGCAGACTGCAAGATGCATAGTCCTGGGGTTGTCCTCACACAGTAATGAAGGGAGCCCCTTGGGCCATCTCATGGCCCCTGAATTAGCGTGTGTGACTGTGGACATGATGAGATCATCTCTCTGCCCATCTACTACCCACCTGCAAAGAGAACTCCCCAAGTACCCATCAACTTTCCCCCACAGCCTCATAGGCAGGAAACTCAACATAGAAATGGTTGTCCGTGCAACGGACATGCAGGTGCTTGGGAAGAACCGTGTCTCTGACTGCCTCCTGCCCTTGAAGTTCCATCTTACGGAGGTTGTAGCAGGGCCCCGCAGAGGTGGTGGTGGTGTCGGGGAGCTACATGATGGGGACACAGTAATAAATACCCCCCCAAATAGCTCATGTCTGATCATTTTTCTCTCTGTACTTCTTAGAGCTCTCTGCTCAGTAGTGTTTCCCGGTACATTTTCTCATCTAAGTTCAGTCTTTAATTTTAAGAGACTCATTTATAAGAACTATAATCTCAAATACCAATTCCATTAAAGCACGGGGTAAGTGGTTCCAGAAGGAGGTGATAAGATAAAGAGACATTTTGGTATTTTAGGGTATTATTGAAGAGTATCTGTCAATTAATCTATCGTCCTGTCTACTTACTATGTGTTTGGTAAGGGATATAGATAACTTGATAACTTGAACAATCAAATTAGAGAACGGTAAAAACTTCAGAGGTCATATAATCCCTTTTTTCCTCATTAATACAGGAAGAATCTGACACCAAGGAGGTTTGTTGAAAAGCACATGAAAAGCAAATTTATAACACAGTAAAAGGTAGAATATAAGTCATCTGAATCCTAATTCACTGCTTGTTCTTAAGTTAAGGGTAATTATTTACTAGCTTATATATTTTAATACTAATTCTGCTTTTATTAAACTGCTGACCTATGGGGAGGAAATGCCCCAAAAGGAAACATCAGTGAGTAAATTGTTTGTATTAAAGATTATTGTAAACTAAAAGATAGTCCCCAAATACAGTGTTTTGTTCTACAAGAACCTTATTGTAGGGGCAGCAGTGACATAGGAACACTGCAGCAGATCTAATGGTAGCAGGGGATTATTACTGTGGTTTTTTTAGATTTTATTTATTTATTTGAGAGAGAAAGAGAGAGGGCATGAGCAGCAGGGAGGACCAGAAGGAGAAGCAGACTCCTGGCTGAATAGGGAGCGGGGCTCCATCCCAGGACCCTGAGCTCACGACCTTAGCCAAAGGCAGACACTTCACCGACTGAGCCCCCCAGGCCATCTCCATTATTTAATCATGGTAAAAATATGCACAACGTATGCGATCCATGCTCTAAACCACTGTTTAAGTGAACTGGAAAGTTGTGTTAACTCTAGACACAGTGTTGTACAGCAAGTCTCTGGCGTTCTTTCCTCTCAAGTTTATACTCACCTCAGGGCACCAGGGTGGCTCAGTCAATTAAGCATCAACTCTTGATTTGGGTGGAAGTCATGAGGTCATGATCTCAGGATCCTAAGTTCAAGTTGCACATGAGGCTCTGTGCTGGGCGCAGAGACTGCTTAAGATTCGCTCTCTCCCTCTGCCTCTGTCCCTCCCTCCACTTTCTTGGTCTCTCTCTCTCAATAATGATAATGATAAAGAAACGAATGAATAAGTAAATTATAAAACTTTATATTCATTGAACAGCAGCACCTTCATTGCCTATATCTCCAGTCCCTGGCAGCCAGCTTTCTGCTTTCTGGGAACTTGCCTGAATTTTGCCCCAAGGTGCAGCATGTTTCCACTTGCTTTCTTTGTTGAGCCCTCCCTCCGTCTTGAGCAGGGGTAGGGGCCATCGTGAGACATTGTGATATCTTCCGTGAAGACAGCAGGGGCACCGAAGTAGAGGAGCCCATGCTGCTGAAGACCCTGGTGTCCCACAAAGTTGCACATTAGAAATAACTGGGACTATGGGACTAACAGAGCTAGGTGGCTGATTATTTAAATCCCACGTAAGTCCGTCAGCAGAGCACCAGCATCGCAGTCATTTGTGCCCGGCTGGTACTGTGGCCGGCATAGACAGGCGGGTCCAAGTGGCCACATGCTGGCCCAGGGCTGACAGGTGCTGAGACTGACCAGGACTCAAATCTCCAGCCGGTGGGTGTGCCATCAGGCAGGGCCACCTGGTCCACCTGACAGCCAGGACCAGGTGCTGGGTGCTGGGCGTTAAAAAGAGTGGATGCCTTAGGAACTTGGAAAAGGAGGTGGGGTCCAACGGAGGGATGCCCCCCTGACGGCGCCAAGGATTATTCTTACTTTTAAGAATTTTCTTATTCCTAAGTGCTTCGGACAACACTGAAGGCATATAGGGGGCATCGGTGAGGAGCACACTGACATTTCAGCAAGATTTCTCTGTGAGGCGTCGCTGAGCAGTGGGCGATGGAAGCAGGTGAGGGACGGCAGCTGTTGTGGGTGTCCCCAGGGTGTGGGAGGGGGGGGGACAGCGGGGGGTGGGGGTGTGCTCAGGAGGCAGAAACCAGTAAGCTTGGTGTGGGCTGTGTGTGACGGGGAGAGAGTGAGTGCTGGAGGGGACTCCGGGCCCTTGGTTTGCGTCCCAAGACACGGGGAGCCGCTGCCTGCTGAGAGCGGGCCCTGGAAGGGAGGCAGGTGTTGAGAGAGGGTTAGAGTGAAAGATGACAAGTACTGTCTGGGGTGCGGAGGGCTGGAGGTCTCGCTGAGACTTCTGGGGGGCGAGGCCCAGTCCACAGTAGGGTCATTCTCACGGGGATCAGAGGAGTCGGAGCAACACCGACAAAGATCTGGGAGTCACTGGGACACACGGCCACTGGCGTCATGGCTGGGGTGACCTCCCGGGGAGAAGGAGAGGACGAGAGGCCACCCTTACAAGGACACGGACAGGGGGAGTAGGGTGGTGAGAGGTTTGTGATGGAAGCCAGAATGCAGGGGGTAATCAGAAGCATCCCAGCCCTGAAGTAGCCGTGTTGTTGGCCCGGGGCTTATATGGTGTTGGGTGGAGCTGGGCTGTCGCTGTTGGCTGTGGCTACTGATAAGTTGAGGCTGGAGTAGAGGCACTGGGGGGTTGGGGTACGAATCAGAAGCCAGGGGCGCCCGGGGGTTCAGTGGGTTAGAGCCTCTGCCTCGGGCTCAGGTCATGGTCTCAGGGTCCTGGGATCTAGCCCCACATCGGGCTCTCTGCTCAGCGAGGAGCCTGCTTCCCCCTCTCTCTCTGCCTGCCTCTCTGCCTTCTTGTGATCTCTCTCTGTCAAATAAATAAATAAAATCTTAAAAAAAAAAAGAATCAGAAGCTTGACTTCACTCTGCAAACAGTAAGCACCTTCTGTATGCTAACCACCATGCTCACTTTGAGTTCAGAGTTTGCAGAATATTAAGCCCATTTAATTACAAGTGAACTTAATTAAAGCTCAACAGGAGAGATTTGGAAGAAAAATATAGTCACGGGTTGTAAAAAGAATGATACACAATTTTACAACATAAAGTTTTTTTTTATAGATATTTGAATCTGAAAGCTGTAGATGAAACAGCCCATGTTGATGCTACTTTACATTCAAAATCAATTAAATAAGTAGAAACCCAGGATTCTCCCATGTTGTGGCCAATTCATGAATTTGAATTATTTTTTAAATGATTTGCAAGTGTTCATGTGAATAACAAAATAATAATAATTATTATTATTTTTAAAAGATTTTACCCATTTGACAGAGAGAAACACAGTGAGAGAGGGAACACAAGCAGAGGGAATGGTAGCGGGAGAAGCAGGCTTCCTGCTGAGCAGGGAGCCCCATGCGGGGCTCGATCCCAGGACCCTGGGACCATGATCCGAGCTGAAGGCAAACGCCCAATGACTCAGCCACCCAGGCACCCCAACAAAATAATTATTAATCAAGTAGAATGGCAGCTTATCAGAAGAGGTTAATACCAATTAAGATAATATTAATATCCGTGAATATATGGGAAAATACTGATTTTCCAGGTAGTTACTTAAAGACATAATTGTTACAACAATTAAAGCTGTATAATTATGTTTACTCCAAGGAGAAATAAGGCTACTTGGTAGTTTCAATTTAATATAGCTTACAAATTATTGTAAGATTTCAAACAACTAGAAATCTTTACTATATTTGTAAGGAAAATGGGGGCCTTGTATGGGAAAGGTCAAAGTTCTTATAGTACAGGCAAAAAACTTGAACTTTTTGGTACTCTGAATGCTTTAGAATGTTCCTGCCCTATTTTACAAGAAGCAGTACTAGAATGTGATGGTATCATTCTGGTTTATACAAATCAAAGCACTGTAGTTGGGAAAAGAGGCGGGGGGAAAGAATTCCTCGCATAGAATATAAAGTCCTTGCACCATGAATTGAAAATTATGATCGTTAGCCCAAGAAAAAAGAATGGGTCCTTGGCTAAAGTCTTACCTTCACACAGTGAGCCAAAGAGCTTGGCCACCAGTAGGAGTATCCCTTGGATGGATTCTTACTCCTCTTCTAGTACTCGGCTCTAAAATGATCCCTAAAGTATTCCTGAGCATCTGACAAATTTTAGGTTAGCAATTGGCTAAAAATTATCAGAGCGAGCAACACTCCTGAGATGCCCTGAGTGCTGCAGGCCACCCCCTGCACCTCACCAGCCCTCACTGCGGCTTGGAGACCCCGCAGGGACCCCTGCCCTGAGGGCACACGTCAGGGGCAACGGTTGAAGCTGGAGGCAGAAAGGGAAGAAAAGCTTGGGAACTGCCTCCTTCCCGATGAAGAGCAACCATTTGCCTCATCTTACTCCCGACGTTCAGTCCTCCATCCATTGACTCATCCCTGCGTTCTACCAAGGGGCCTGCTGGGGTGACTTCGGTCCCGCCCCGCCCCTGCAGGAGATGCGGCCACACCCCCAGAAACAGAAGGGGCTAGAGGATAACTTAGGGCAGAAAGCACTTCCACATCCACAGATGATTCTTGCCTTTAAAATAGCTGTGTAAAGGGATGGCTGATAAATACAAACCACGAACGCACTCGCAGTTGTATTTCATACAACCTCTGCAATAACACCCTGTGGTGGGTACTATCATCATGCCCACTCCGCCCATGACTAAATGGGGTCCGAGGGAGTGAGTGGCTGCGCTACGGACACGCAGTTCATGGATGTCATTTTATTTTTTTATTTCATTTTTTTTTCATGGATGTCATTTTAGAACTCACACTCAGTCCGATTCCAAATCGAATTTAAATTATACTCACCGTATATCACACTATTCCCGAAGTTGGGGAATAATATGACATGCGTGGGTCCATGTTTGCTTTTTTTTTAAGTAAATGTATAAAACTATAATAAGAAATGGGATACAGGTTATGAAATACTACCATTTGATGCTTATGAATATATGTTAATCCTCTAATTTATAGATACTATTTTTAGTCTCTTGCTAACTAAAGCACATCTAACTAGAGATGCTGAATAATTCTGTACGTCTTCCTCTAAAGAATGAAATGGTGAAAACTCCAAGTAGCCTAGTAAGGCATTTACAATTTTGCTTACTTAGTATTTATTGCAGACATTAAAACTGTTATGGCTAAGAAGAACGTGAGGATTTACAGAGTATCACAGAAGGCCCATTATTGGTATATTAAATGAAAGTATGAGAGAAATCCTTACTGTCATTTTAAGACAGAAAAATCAAATTTCCGTGCCTTGTTACAAATCCCTGTCTATGATCAGAACTCCAATGTGCCTTGAGAATCAATGTCATCCACACGAAACCCCTTCGGGGAGGAAATGCACATCTGTGTCACTTAGAGTTGGCAACTGGAAACAAGAAAAGTCATATATATCTACGGTTTTAGCTTCAAATATGTGGTAATGATGATGATGATGGTAAGGACCATGATGATTATTAGCACAACTTGGTATATGTGCTGCCGAAGCGAGCTATTAGCACAACTTGGGCCATGCACAAATTATGTGTGTGTGTGTGTGTGAGTGTGTGTGTGTGTTCCACTTAGCATATAGTAACACATCACAATACCGACCTATCAATAATAATATCCATAACCTACCAAAGGTTTCTCTACGCCCATAAAATAGAGAACTAATAGTTGGGATTTTTTTTTTTTTCAATTGAGTTGGTTTTCATCTTCTGATCTACATTTGAAACAACATTTTTGGTATAGTTGACACACAATGTTACATTAATTTTGGGTGTACAACATAGTGATTCAGACTTCTTTATACATTATGTTGTATCTTTCTTAGAAAAATAACAGCATTTCTTCATTTCAAGAATCCTGGACTTTGGTGATAATTACTAAGAAAAGTGAGTTTGGGTTTTAGAAACAACGAGGTCATGAATGGACCCAGAAGTGTTGGAGCCCTGAGGAATGCGTATCACTAAGTAAAAGAAGCCAGTCTGGAAAGGCTGCTTACGGTACGATTCCAAGTCTATGATGTCCTAGAAAGGGCCAAACTATAGACACAGTGGAAAGACCAGTGGTTGCCAGGAGTTGGGGTGGAGGGATGAACAGATAAAGCATAGAGGATTTTTAGGACAGTGAAAATAGCCTGTATGACACTGTACTGATGAATACATGTTATTTTCTATTTGTCCAAAGCCATGCCTGCATAACACCAAGAGCAAACCCTGATGTAAATTATGAACCGTGGATGATAATGATGGGCTGACATAGGTTCATTGATTGTAACAAGTGAACCAGCTGCTGGGGATGTTGTGTGAGGGAGGCTCTGTCTCTGTGGGGGTCTCTGTGGGGGTAGGAGCACGTGGGAAATTTCTGTAGCCCTCTCAATTTTATTGTCAACCTAAAACCATTCTAGTAGAATAAAGTTTTAAAAAATAATTTTAGACATTGAGAGTTATTTTGGGGCACCTAGGTGGTGCCCCAGTCACTGAAGTCTGAAGGATCTGCCTTCAGCTCAGGTCATGATCCCAGGGTCCTGGGATCGAGTCCTGTGTCGTGTGGGATAAGTCAGCTTATCCCTCTCATTCTGCCTCTGTGCGCGCTCTCTCTCTCTCTCTCTCTCTTAGTTCTCATTCACTCTCAAACAAATAAATAAAATCTTTAAAAAAAGAAATTTAGAGCTATTTTATCATGGAATTAACTAATATGAGTAGCGGGGGGATATTCAACAACAATATCCATGATGTAAATATCCAAGGCAGTTCTGAGAACCACGTTAAAGCTATAGGGCATTCTCTACAGAAAGTCTTGTGGGCTCCTGTGCTGCATGGTTTCCTTGCCTTACTTACATTAATGAGTTTGTTGGCAATATCTGGAAGTCAGTATTTCACCATTGCATTGTTGTCTTCATTTTTTATAGTAATAGAGTGTTTAGTATTTTGTTTTCTGTGAAATTTACTGGCATCTTACCTTGTTTGACAGAATCATTGAGTCAAAGACATTTCCTAAGCAGATACTTTGAAAAGCAAAGTATTATGTTGCTCATTCGTCTTCTGTCTGCAGTGACATTTCCCAACTAATTGCATTGTATCAATCTTACGAACCCCACTAAAATGCATTTAGCCCGTTTACCTAACTTTCGGAGAAGATTCATGTAATTCTGTCTCAAAGAACTCTGCTAGAAAATTCATATGATGTTTAATTTCACTTTCATTCCGAAGCGAATGAAAGTGTCTAGTTGGAAAAAAAAAAGTGTCTAGTTGGGGTGATGTTTGAAATGTTAAACCTTGAAAGGCAAGGTAGATAAATGTAATAAACTTGATGTTAAATTCTTAGGAAGAGATGTAATGGAAATCGAGAGCGCTCATAATTTGAGCTCCTAACTACAGTAGTGTTCAACCTGTAAATTATAAGGGCTATGGAATTCTACATAACCAGTAGTGTTAATAAGTTATTAAGAACACTACTTATATTAAAGTTAAATATAATCCTATGGTAAGCTTTCCAAATGTTTTAGTTAGAATTCTATTGACTATTCTCAGAATTACATAACTATTCATCCCATATGAGACTTGTTTTAGAATTGGACTGGGTGAGGGGCGCCTGGGTCACTCAGTCAGTTAAATGTCTGCCTTTGGCTCAAGTCAGGATCCCAGGGTCCTGACTTCCTGCTCAGTGGGGAATCTGTTTCTCCCTCTCCCTCTGCCTATCCTCCCCCACTCACTCCCTCTCTCTCTTAATTAAATAAATAAAATATTTTTAGGATTGGACTGGGTGATAGGTAACGTAGAATTATGTCTTGTTTCTTGCCATTTTCCCCTTTCCTTAAGTTCTTGAAGTTGATCCTCTGAACCCACAGTACTACCTGAAATGCTTCTTCCTTTATTAAAAGGGATTTTCTAATGATTCTTTCAATGGTTATCTCCCCTCTGTATCCCTTGATGCCAATGTTGAATCAGGCCATCTTGGACACCCCTATCTTCACGAAGCCCTTTTCTCTGCCAGCTTTCATTGCATTGAAACTCTGTTGTTTTCACCACTTGTAAACCTACATTTTACAAGAGTTCAACAAATGTTTATTGGATTATTTGTAAGATTTAAGCAGTGCAAAATTAAAGACTGTATAATCTGTGTCTTTGAAGTATTTAAAGTGTAACAGAAAAGAACATGGTAGAGTAGATGCTCAATAAGTATTTGTTTGGGGAATAAATTGGTAATGAATGAAGAGTTAATTCATGACAGACGCTCTTACTAAGCAGACCCTGATCTTTCTATTGCCGAATGTGCTGGAATTCAGTGGCCATGTTATTAATTGCCTTACCATCAGTCCATCCATTTTGAATTGATTTTCCTTACTTCTGGGACACATTCCTATGCTTTTCTTTCTTCCGCTCTGGATGCTTATTTCTCTCTACCAGTTGTTACCTTTATCCTGATTGGCCTTGGATCTTCTCTACTTACTAAGGAGATGGTTCTCAGACTGTCCCTTGAGCAAACTAGTCCTATCATTCCAACTACCACAAAAGTGTGAGGAACCCTCCAAATGTTTATTCCAACCCTAACGTCTGTCTGAGTTCCAACAAATATCCTCAACGCTCAACTCCATGTCTCCATGTAGGTTAACATGGATACTTCACAAATCAATGTGCCCAAACCCCAAATCATCACACACACAACAAAGCTGTCCCTTTTCTAGGCCTATATGTCTTCAAAGGCACCATTTCCAGTGACATCGTTGCCCAAGTCACAATTGTCCCCTCTCATTCACTTTTTATATCCACAAGTAAGTAAGGTTTCCTGTGTCTTCCTCATATTTGTTTTTTTCATCCTCACGACCACCCCCTGTTCCAAGCCCACGGTGTTCTGCCGTGCCTGTGATCACCCATAGCTGACAACTAGCCAGTCTTAATTCTTTCTTAACTTCACCCTCCCTGTAAATCCTTGCCCTGTACTATCAAGGGGGGATCATTTAAAAATCTATCCATGACCACGTTCTCTACCAAACTGCATTTAATGCCTTCAACCTGCCCTTAGCCTATAATGAGCACAGACCCCGGTCTATGTCTCAGCCTTCCCTCGGAACTTTCATAAACCCTTTTTTCTGCTCTTCTTAATTTTTTGGTCTGGTGTCTCAAACACACTATACTTTTCCCACCTGAGGACCCCCGTAAACACTGCCCAGAATGCTCACTCTCTCTTCACCACAATACTTGATTTCTCTTCTCATCTATCTTCCTGCTTATGCTTCAACTCTCAAGTCCAAAATAGAGTTTGTAGGGAGACTGAACTCAACCAGTCCAATGTTTGACATGAGGCTCTAGGAACACTTAACACTGTCTTGTTTGAATGTGTTTTCCCTGGGAGATGAAAATCAGGACTCGTGATGTCCTGGTTGTTACTGCCCCCCAGGGGCTAGAAGATGAACTTGAATGTAGGAAGTATGCAGTCAATAAGCATTTTGCCTCAAGCAAGACTGGTAAGTTTGCATCTCATATAATTTACCAAAACGTGGTATCTTAACTCCCAGTTTATTGTGTTTTCCATATTTACTGACATTTCCTAATAAATTCACATCCCTATTGAAATGTGTCAAATTAGGGAATTAGGGGAAAGTTTCTCTGAAGTTATCACTAACTCACTGGAAATGTGAAATTCACATTTCTCTGATTAATTTCAAATAAAAAATCAGTTTCACAGGATTGGACGGGCTATTATTTTTATTGACTTAGGGTTTGAAAAGTCTCAATAAAGTATAAAATGGGATGAAATAAAATAGACTGTGTGTGTATATATGTGTGTGTATATATGTGTGTGTGTATATATATATATATGACAAGTGATGCTTTATATTTTTTTTTATCAAACTAATAAGTTTTGTGAAGCTATGAAGCGATGTAGGGCATATGGGAAAGTCCATGGAGGAGAATTGTTTTGAAATTGATGAAAAGAAAAGATGACAGAGGTAAGAACAGGACCTTCCCTTCTGGTGAGCGTGACAGGAAAAAGCAGAGGTGAGAACCGGTATTTAATTTGTGTGGCAGGCAACGGAAATGAGTTTAACTGAACAGAGGTACAAGCTTCAGCATATTGAGAAGTGAAGCAGGTAGGACGAGGTATTTGCTGAGTTTCTTAGGGTTGGAGTGAAGGGTTTGGAGGTGCTACGGGAGCCCTGCCAAGTCACAGTGATGACGAAAGACACCTCTAGTTACTCATGACGGTAGACAAGAAATACACTGGAAATAGGACCAGCTGGTGTTTGTGCCATTTAGTAAGGAAAAAGAGGGGGAAAAACCCAGAATCTACAATAATAGTGACTTCAGTTAAACCTGAGAAAAAGAACCTTAAGAAGGATGTGGTTTAGTCCTGGAATCAGCTTTCAAGTGAGACTATGACATCTAGGTCCCCAGAGACCTGCCTGGAAGCAGATGTCTGCATGAGGTGATTTTCTGGGAGCCTTTTGAATCCTGAGATTGGCATCCTGGCCTGTAAACCACCGTTGCCAAGGTAACTTGACAGCATGCCCTGGTCATCTCCAATTTCTAGAGCACTGGAATGTTCCCAAAGGGCTAGCTGGGCAGCCCCTGAATTAGAAGGATTTGGCTAGAGTGTGCCTTGAAATAGCTGCAGAAATACGCCCAAGACGTGGTCACTGTCAATCAAGATACGAACAATATCGTGCAGAGCGTCTGCGGAAACACTTATTTTTCTATTTCTCTTAAAATTTATTTCACCCAAGAAAGGAGAAATTAGATGGAGATTTAGCCCATTGTATGCAGTCTCCAATAACAGCTCACATTCATAACAGTCCTCTGGGAGGGGGCAATCCACTCGCCCAAACGGTCCCGGATCCGCCGTGGTGTGTCTACACCCCTAATGGTTCGAGAAAGCATATCCAAATAACAAAGGAGAAGAATAGATTATATAATTAGCAATACTGGTCTGTGTTCTTATTAACCATAATAGCTTCATATTAAACTCATCTGTCTTTTGCTGTATTAGAGCTTTACCAGTAATACATCCGTAAGAGCATCTGCTCCATTCGAACCCCACTTCGTGGTGAAATTAGTACCATGCCTATTCGATTCACATTTAAAATATATAATATATTAGGAAATAAAATCAGGGGCGCCTGGGTGGCTCAGTGGGTTAAAGCCTCTGCCTTCGGCTCAGGTCATGATCTCAGGGTCCTGGGATCGAGCCCCGCATCGGGCTCTCTGCTCAGCGGGGAGCCTGCTCCCCCCTCTCTCTCTGCCTGCCTCTCTGCCTACTTGTGATCTCTCTCTGTCAAATAAATAAAATCGTAAAAAAAAAAAAAAAAGAGAGAGAATCAGTGAAGCTACAATTCATGACTTTGTGAAGGGCCTCGGAGTCCTCATGCTGATCAAGGCAATGCCCTCAGAGCAGTTTCATGGTCTGCCCTGGGGTCTCGGTGCTACGGGTCCCCAGCAGTCAGCTCGCGGGCAGGGGCGGGGTCCTGTGTCCACCCTCTCTTCCAGTTCGGCCCTGAGACATCTGAGCATATGGAGGCAGGCTGACCTCTGAGGGCCCTTCACTTCCACCCAGAAATGTGCAAGACTTCATGAGAACTGTTCTGACTGTATCATCAATCTGTTCTTCTTTGGATTATAAAACAATATGTCCAAAATAAGCCTTAAAACTCACACTGCCATTGTCCTTATTTTAGACTTAAGTCTCCTTTCCCAGCCATGTTGCCATTTGACCTTTGCTCTAGGGATGTCTCTACAGAACAAAATATAAAGGATGATTGGTGGGGAAAAAACAATGTTTCTGTCACTCTCTAACTTTGTCTTCATGCAAATCAAAAAGCCATTTGTCTCTCTTATTGAATTATAGTCGAAAGAGCTGTGATGTGGGGATTAGTCCTTTAATTATTTTGCACCCATTCTGTCAACTCTTATCCAGCAGGGTACGTGGTGCTTTCATATGGACACTATCAGAAGAAGCGATGGAAACTAGTAATTATGTTTTCAATGCATGGATTTCATGCCATCTCAAGAGTCAACAGGCCCTTATCTTGATCTGCTTTTGCACTTCTTGGTAAAATTAACCCAGTACCAGCGGCCCCCTAATTCCTAAGACTCTATGAAGGGGAATCCCAATGTCCCCAGAGGAACAGGAGGGTGCCCAGTTGGATCTTCCCCTGTTCTGCAGTGAGGGACAACAAGGGGCATTCGGACTTGTCCCCTTAAGCTGCTAAAAGGCAAACATTTGTTTGTGACAGCCTCCTGCCATAACTTTCCTGCCCACGTAACACAACGAAACACACCGGCTGTCATCCCCGGTGCCTCCGCGGGAGTGGGATGCTCGGTCTCATCCACCGACACCCCCGTGACCGCTGTCCGGCTCATCCTCCCTGTGAGTTTGGTCTTGTTTTCTCCTTACGACCCTCAGCAGGAGCAGTGCTTCTCCACCATGGTTGTCTAACGGAATCGCCAGGGAAGAGGTACACAGGGGAGACCCCAGTTAGAAAAAGTGCTCCTACGCCCATCTGTTTCTGAAGGTTGCAATCAATTCCCAGGCAGGGTCATGACTGAGAGACTGACTCTGAGCTGCCACCTCACCTAATCTGAGCTAGGACCTGACCCCATCCCGGCAGGCCAGTCACAGCCCACTTCTAGTCTCTCCAAGGACATTGCTTTGACTCTTTTCCGCCCCCCTCACTTGTTCACTAGAACCCCCCAAAGACTTTCTCAGATGCATCCTTTCTTTCCCCTCATGACACGAGAGGCTAGGATATTTCCACTGAAATAACATTAACTAAGAACATTATTCCCTATCAGGCTTTGCAGAGCAATGTAAGTGAAATAAGGGTGCTCTTCCTCTTAGGGGGGATGTTATTACATTACATGCACGAGCGATATTTGAGAAGTCTAAATGCTGCTGTTCCTCACATATGGGGCCTGTTTCCAAATAAGAGCGAAGAACCAAATTCTCTTCGAATGCCTGTAAGCAAGTTTGGCGCCTCTGGAAGTTACATTAATAATATCTTTTCACCTTCAGGGCTGCTGTTATGTATTGTTTCACCAGAGTAGGTTCATGCTGCTGGAGTGGGCCCAGCAGAGCGATTAAAAAAAATTAAAATAATAAATAATAATCAAAAATAAACTAAATTAAAAAGAAAATTAAATTTAAAAAATAAAATTAAATTTTAAAAATATTTTAAAAATTTAAATATATATATATATATATTTTTTTTTTTTGAGCAAAGTTTTTAGGCATATTCAGGACAAAGAATACAGAGAGAGGTATGTATGAGGTGTCTAAGCTACAAAAGGGTTTCCCTTAGGTTAGGAGTTCTTACCAGGACACATGGGAGCCCTGAAGGCTCAGGGCATTTGGGGACACCCCAAACTACAAGCATAGTTTTCCGCTCTTTCCCCAAGGAGATAGTACTGGTGCAGTCCTCACAGCCCCACTGGGAGGTCTCCAACCGTGGTGGTGAAAGCATCGGCTATGAAGTAACTTAGAATTTTCCGAATCTCTGCTTTTCCACTCACAACTTCCATGACCTTAAGCAAGCAAATTTCTTCAAGAAAATTGCACCCAGTGTTCTCTTACCTTCTAATAGCCTTGTGAAAACTCAGTTTAGATTGTGAATGTTATATGCTCAGCATCTAGTCTGGCTCATGGTCAGGGGTCGGTAAATACAGATTTGTAGTAGTTCTCATATTTGCTGCTCTCGGAGAAGTTCCATGAGTCAGCAGGTGCTTAGGGCTCTGACCCTCAGGGGCTCCCGCTTTGAGGGTTAGACTTCATCTCTATTGCAAGTCAAATCCTCTGCAGTCCTGGAGGTAAGAGGGGACCATGAACACCTAAAAGCTCCTTTCTAGCCTCAGCAAATCACCATTCCTTCTGCCCTCACTCCTCCAAAAATAATAAAGGCCGTTTTCAGAGGCAAGAACCCTAGTAACGTTCTCAGAGAGAGAACTGAACCGAAAGGTTCTGCCTGAACCGAAAAATGTAGAGTTGATGAAGATGGGGACTATGCAAGAGACCTTCTGGCCTGTCTGCTCAGTAGCAGTAGCAGGGGATGAATTCTGAGTCAGGCGGATGCTGACTGGTCAAAGGGAGAGCCCGATGGCTCACATGCACCCCTGATGACAGAGATGAAAGTTCACACCGCTCCCAAGGACCTTGTCCCCTGTCTTCCCTAACACAAATGAATGGGTGGCATTTTTGTCAACTAACATGGCTTAGGGTATTTCTTTATGATGTTGCCCTACACTGGCACCAACCACAGCCATGGGTACCCACCCTTGGCCGAGAGGAGTTCTTACAGAGAAAGCAGAGACCTGCCGAGTGGTTCTATGATACCCTACTCTTGTAGGCTATTGCACATCTCATCAGAGCATTACTTTAGAGTGTATCACGAGAGCTTTCCATTATCTCTAAAAGTATCCAAGGGAAAGTTCTAAGGGGAATAAAATAAAAACAAAAACAAAACAAAAAATCCAAGTCACCATATTTGGACAGTTTCCCTAAAATTGAACTTTGATATTTTTCCCAATTATCATTTTAATTAAACACTAAATGTCTATTTTACCGCATTTACCAATTTATCGTCTTAAAATTACATATAAAATGCATCGATTGGACACATTTTCTTTTAAAGACTGGTGGTAAAATTCAACTTTTTTTTTTTTTTTCACTTTTCCGATATAAACGGTCAACTTTGCATTTGCTGTAGGAGATCAGATATCTGGTTTCAGGTAATGTGTGTTTCTGTCATTCAGGGTAATACACAAAGTAATTTTTGTGAATAGTAGACTGATGAAAGACCAGGTTTGGGGATCAAACAGGTCTAGATTTGAATATTTTTTTATCTGCTTAGTAACTGATGTAGCTTGAGAACATTTTTAACCTGTCTCCACCACTTTCCTCTTCAGTGAAATGGAAATGAAAACCTATTTACAGAGTGTTTGAGGAGCTTCAGTTGTCTGGTAAAAATGGCACTTAGGACTATAAGGGGCATCCAGCAACACCGATGGCTCATGTTCACTCCTAACAGTTAAGGATAAAGTTGGGGGCTATATGGAAGGATTTGATCTTAATACTTTCTTTTTCTTTTTTAAACGATTTTGTTTATCTTTAAAAGAGAGACAGAGTATGAGCAGGGGCTAGGGTCAGAGGGAGAAGGAGAAGCAGACTCCCTTGAGCAGAGATTGCTCAGGGTTGAGTAGGGAGCACCACATGGGGGTTGATCCCAGGACCCTGAGATCATGACCTGAGCCAAAGGCAGATGCTTAATGGAGTGAGGTGCCCCAATCCTAATACTTTCATATTATTTACAAAGTAGGAATGATACCCTTCTTCATGTATACATATACACATCTTAGGTAGACATATATGTTATATGTAATTAGCACACATATACATTATATACACATATATATTATATACATTATATACACACACATTCATATACATGTCATATATAAAGTACACATATGCATGTGTTAGATACATATATTATACATAAAATATGTATATACATTATGTGTGTTATACAAAATACATATACACATTATATAAACATATGTATGCCACATACAAAAACATAAGGAGCACCTGGGTGTCTCAGTTGGTTAAGCATCTGCCTTTGGCTTGGGTCATAATTACAGGGTCCTGGGATGAGCCCTTTGTCAGGATCCCTGCTCAGTGGGAGTCTGTTTCTTCCTCTCCCTCTGCCCGCTTCCTGGCTCGTCCGTGCTCTCTCTTTCAAATAATTTTTAAAAATCTTAAAAAAAAAATACATGTATATTTTTTTCCTTCTCAGAGTTATTTATATCCCCAGAGGTCAGGAAGGTCTACCAGCCACTGAGTTAATTGACATTAGTTTTACATAAACCATAAATAACTACATACATTTTTCCTGTGGAAACCGTACTTTGCAAATCTAAAAAAAACACAGTAATTTAGGTTCATTTGATACTGAATTATGACCTCATATAATGAGAAGGTTTCAGAGATCATGGTACAGCTTATTTTTTTGCCTAAAAACCTTTTTCTTCAACCCTTTTTAATTAAGCATAACCTTTTTTTTTTATTCTCCCCATTAGATACAATTTGTCAATAGTTTTTTTTTTTTTTTTGAGAATTTACAACAAGCTTTCAAAGTATTAAGCATTCCTCTCTCATATTTGGTGAAAATTTATTAAATGTTCCACATGATATATTTAGCCTGTGCAGTAGATGACTCAGGTATACCTTGGGATTTTGAATTAGTTAGTGTGCCAAATCGATGTTTCATACTCTTTTTCTTGCAACAGTTGATTTCATTTGAAGCAGATCCATGTTACAATTCAATGTTACACTATGGCGTTTTGGTGCCAGAATCAAGAAAATCATTTATGATTTACTTAGAATATCTGACATCAGCAGTGTCTGTTGAATGATGCTTGAAGGGTGCGTGGAGGTTGTGTGAGAGGTTCCTGAAGCTCTGAAGTTATTGTTGGGATAAGCAAAGGAAGAGAATGTGAATGTCCTCACCTCCTCCCAACATGCAGGGTACGTGGAGGCAGATAAAAACAAGAGCCTTCAGACATAATTACCTTCTGGTGAAGGAACAGGTTTGAAAAAAATCAAAGCACATTTAGAGCACACCAACTACATCACAGAGAGTCCAAAGTCAGCAAAAACTTAAGCAACAGGCTGAAGTGCTTGGACCTTATTGACTAGAGAAGAGTCCATTGAAAAATTTTGAACAAAAATGTGACATAATCAAAATCCAGCTTTGCCATGACTCCCATTATTCATGTGGATTTGTTTGCATGGTGTGGTCCCTGGGTCAGCGGTGCGAGCACAGCCTGGGACCCTGTTGGAGATGCATGCTCTCAGCCAAAGAGAATCAGAAACCTGGGAGGGATCCCTCCCGGGGATACTGATGAACGATGAGTATTGGGTCTTACTGGGTAGTAGAGGCACATATGTAACATATCAAGTGTAGGAACGTTATAGGTATCCAGCCAGCCTGTGGTGGGACATAACATTGGACAGTGACCTTCTGTGACCTGCCTACTTGGTCGAAGCCATGCCACGGCTTACAGCTGCAAACACAATCTCTAAAGAGCTTTGTTCAGGTGATTAACGCTACCTGCTATGTTGGATCTAAAATCGGCCAGTTTGGGGCGCCCAGGGGCTCAGTGGGTTAAAGCCTCTGCCTTCGACTCAGGTCATGATCTCAGGGTCCTGGGATCGAGCCCCACATCGGGCTCTCTGCTCAGCGGGGGGGCCTGCTCCCCCCGCCCCCGCCTGCCTCTCTGCTTACTTGTGATCTCTCTCTCTCTGTCAAATAAATAAATAAAATCCTTAAAAAAATAAAAAAATAAAATCAGTCAGGTTTTATTAATTATTTTTGGTGTTTTAGTGGGCACATTCCTCTCCTTGTCTATAAGAGAAGACAATCTAAATATACTTCTCCATGGGTGAAAAAAAAGTGGAAAAGGATGAATCGTCTTCATATGAATATATTGGCTATATATTTACCTTTAATAATAATTATTTAAATGGAAGGACTCTTTCTTAATCTCTTACAAATTATCAAGGAGGTTGTACCAGCCCTCCCACAGAGATTTAGAAGGATATCCACTCTGTGAAGAAGTAAACACAGAGAAAGTCAGTCTTGAGTACAAATCTTAGTTTAAGAATATTCTATATATGCAGTCCACGCATTTTTTCATTGACATAAAAGATCACATGTTAAAAATATATTTTGAGATAATTTAATTCCTAGTCCTCCAAAGTGTGTTTCACAAAGGCAGCTTTGGCATTACCAGTGAGCTTCTTAGAAATGTTGTATCTCGGACCCCAAGTCAGATAGAGTTTTATCGTTTGCATTTTAATTCAATCACTGGGCCATTCCTAGACACAATCGAGTTTGAGAGGCACAGCATAGGTCCATTATAATAATAATAAAAACGTAGGAGGTTTCAGATCTTTTGTATTGCTAGAAATAGACTGGAGACATTGTGGTGACCAGCATTCTTCCTAAAAGAACTTAGAATCCGTTTGGGAAAAAGACAATATTAATCTATATTGTAATTCAGTGCTTGTTATGCATACGTGGCTCCAAAATGAGACATAATTCTGGTTCCCAAGAAACATGCACTGGGAGGTGGGGGGAGGTAGGGATAGGGTGGCTGGGTTGTGGACACTGGGGAGGGTATGTGCTGTTAAGTGCTGTGAAATGTGTAAGCCTGATGATTCACAGACATGTACCCCGGGGCAAATAATACATTATATGTTAATAAAAATTAATTAAAAAAAAAAGAAACATGTACTGTTGCAAAGTAGACAAAATACTTATTATAAATTATATAAGTTTATTACAAATTTAATGTAGGACAGACCTACTTCATTCTATAAAAGTGTCATAAACAAAAATAATGTAAGATTTCAGAATGAAGATACCATGTCTGCAGGGAAATCAGTCCTGTGGGGAGTGACATTTGGGCTAAGCCTGGAAAAACAGGTAGGTGTCAACAATGGCAGTGTGACATAGAGTTTTCCAGGTACCAAGTTCAAATTGTAAGAAACTGATAGTGAATCAAAGTAGTATATTATAATGAGCTAATTGTTGAGAACTGGAGTAAAAATAAATGGTTTGAGATAAGAATGATTAGTGGATGGATGGAAGGATGGATGGATGGAAGGAAGGCTAGATAGAGCTATTTTTTCAATATCTAACATGGGCAAGGTAGTGAATGATGTAATTTAATACCTTTGAAACTTTGCAAAGTATTTGGCTCCACTTTATTTGATAAGAAAATTGTGCCTTAGAGAGATAGAATAATTTCCTCCGGATCACACAGTTTTGCAAATGGAAAAACCAAGATTCAACCTTATAACTCCTTTCTTGGTGGTCTGAGTAACAGAAGTTGATACCAAGGAAGGGAGCAGGCAGTGAGTAAAGCAATGGACCCAGGAAAGAGCCACTTTGAACCCTGGTTGCCAGGCAGGAGTCAGAGGGCTTGTCAGTTACCTGAAAACTACAGTTTGGAAAAGCCCAAGTATTAGAATTGTGATTCTTCATTTTAGTAGTAGTAACGCTGCTACAATAGTTAAGGATTGTCCTGTTACATCTGTCTTACTCATATTTTCACAATGAGCTCGGTCAGGCTGGTTTTAGAGACACGAAAAGACAGGAATATGACAATACTATAACTTGTACAAATCACTGGGCAAAAAGAAGTGCAAAATATAAGTAAGTGCAGTGTGTTGGGGGGTATGGGGTAAGGTCTTTCACATGCAGGTCTTGGGGGTTGAGGTTCTTGATCACGGTCAATATAGCTTGTATCACTGTATCTCCAGCGGTGGCCAGCTGTGCATTGGTCCATTGGCTCTGCCCTGAGTAATCAATAAACACTCGATCCATTGACTGAATTTAGGGAAGGTATGAATGTCTTAGGGAAAGGCTGCCTTCTTATTTTGATAGAAGGGTTCAATTGCAGCATAACAGTCAGGTTTTTCTACCCAAGAATTCATACAACTGTCCATTATGAACTCTGAGAGATGGAGACAAATTGGCAATTACTAAGAGAACATGTGGATCCAAAATGATGTATGGATGCACCTTTGAATTAATAAGCATTCAATCTTATGCAGTTTTTTATACCTACCCATTCTAATACAATAAAAAGGTATGTTTATTGTGATAACCTAGAGATATTATAGACCCCAGAGTACTCTCTGTAACATTATGCTTAATACAGTTATAATGGTAAGCTATAATATTATTCAAAATAGTTGTATGTCCTATATTTTAACTTGCCATAATGACCTTTGATTAGTGACATTTCTTACTTGTTTAAAACAGACTATGACATATAACAGATAATTTACTCCACATGGATTAAAAAACATCTGATTGTTTGCACTTCTAATGTTCAAATGATGGATTACCATTTGTACTCCAGCCTCTTGCTTCTGTTTTATCAGATCTTCCTAGCCTCAAAACACAGGAGATATTTCCCAGGTTTATAAGCTTGTAGCTGGATGATATGGGGAAATGTGTGACTCGTAGTTGTCCCGAGTCTGTCCCTGTTGGTAGAAGTACTGCTACCCTGTAGAAATTGGGCATTACGATGATCGATGATCGTAATGTATTTTTCTTGTACGTTGCTTTCAAGTACCGTATAAATGGTGAGAATAGCAAATGCAGATTGGGATCTGAAGACCTCCTAGGAGTCTTCCAGTGTTTGTGCCTAGATCATAATTTTGTGTTTTTACTGTATGATTGTATAACTCTATGTAACTGTATATTGTATTAATCATCATGGCCACCATATTTGTATTGTGTTTAAGATTCCATAGTCTATAAGTAGCACTTATCCCCAGGCTAATGAGAAAAAGATGCAAGTGAACTTACCATGTAAACGACACATCTGGGGCAAAGGAAGGCACATTATTATCAGCGTTTCCTACAGGAGAGACTTTTGCCATATTTTTTAATAGAGCTTCATCAGAGTATTGTGGGAATGTTAGAGCATATTGATAGTAATAATAATAATATTATTAATGATGATGATTTGTGCCAGAAGAATCATTTTTTAAATTTTTAATTTTTTTTTTATTTTTTTAAAGATTTTACTTATTTGACAGTGAGAGAGATCACAAGTAGGAGAAGAGGCAGAAAAAGAGAGAGGGGAAGCAGGCTCCCTGCTGAGCAGAGAGCCCGATGTGGGGCTTGATCCCAGGACCCTGAGATCATGACCTGAGCTAAAGGTGGAGGCTTTAACCCACTGAGCCATCCAGGCGCCCCAGAAGAATCAGTTTTGAGTAGCAATTTATTATTTAAAAATCATCACATTAATTAATGTTTTCAAAAATTCTCATTTATATAGTTTTGTCTGCATTGAATGTATTTGAGTGTTTTATAGTTTTATGTAATCTGTAAGCATTCCTAATTTTATAACTGTATGATTTTGAGATCATAATTTGAATACCAAACTAATCCGCCCATGGATCCTTAAAAAATGTTTTGCTTTAGAAGAGGCCAAAACACTCTTAGAGCTCATTGGTTATAAAAGAACCCTGATATAAGTATTTGATTGCCCCTGCACATAGCTCTCATTATGTGGATAACTGTAGGTATTGTAAAGTGTAGCCAATGTGCATTTCCAGGCATACTGTGATCATTGTCTCCAGGTAAGTGTCATTGAACTTCTTTTGTTTTGGTAACTTCCTGCTACCATTTTTCCATCCTTATCTCATTGAAATGTCAACTACAGCATTAAGAATATTGGCTGTCCTTTTGGATCTCCAAGATCTTGATGCTCTCATGAATACATACTGCACTGAAAGGTACATTAGAAAACTTCCAAGGCAACAAGTCCATTTCACAAATGAGGAAAATTGGATCCAGAGGGAGATTAAGTTGCTCAAGATCAACGGCCAGCTAGAATCCCTATGCAGGATGTGACATCAAACAGGTTTCATTAGTAATGTTGATGAAGTCATTTATGAGATAGTACTTACATAATCAAAGAACCAAATGTCACTATGTATTAGGTAATAGGCAAATAAAACTGTCCTGGTTGAAATTTGTTGTTCCATGACGATACTAGTCCTTCAGGCTCTGATCACCTACATGCAGTCTCCATCCATTCCTCCCCCCCTTTTAAGAACTAATTTCTAGTTCTCCTTTTTTAGAACTAGAGAATCTAGAATTTTCCATATGAATTTGGTAGCACTTTATTGACTGTGTTTTCTGTCCTGTGTGTTCAATGTTTCAGAATCTTTAGATTTTCCCCACTCTAAAGTGATCACTATTGTCAATATTTTTTAGCCCTTAATACTCTGCTAATTTGACAAAGTAGGTATTAAAACTTCTGGAAATCAGTTTATGTGTCCTTCCCCTTCCCCCCATCAGGGCAATCTCATTCACAAACATACATTTCCAGTTTTGGAAAGATGGATTTGATAACTTTCATCAACTTCAAGAAGGCTCTAGAATTGGAAGAAATTTTTTCCCCCACATATTTGAAGATAATCTATTATTTGTTTCTTGAACATAATATGGATTAAATCAAGTTGGACTCAATCAAATACCAAGCCAGGCTCTACTGGGTTGGTGATGAGCATAACAGAATTATTGGTATTAGCTGTAGTCTGTCTAACTAGAAATCAATGGTTGGCCATGCCTTTCTTTTTCCAGAACCAGTTGCACTGTAGTAGATGTGACACAATACCACAAGATGGTGAAACAGATCGTCTTTTACCGGTGTGACCTAAAGCACTCAGTTTAAAACAATGCTTTTCTAACCAGAACCTTCTCTAACACAGCCGTTGGGGATACTGTGAAACTGCTAAATCTTATTAATCAGTGTATCTGGGGGGAAATCTGAGTCTGCTTTTCTAATGAGTGTCAGGTGTGTGGCTTCTCAGCTCCCACATGTTGAGTGTGAAAAATTAACACTCGTATTTATTGAAAAGTAAATTCTGAAGGAATAACTAAGTGAAAGAACCAACCCAACAATGGGCAAGTCAGGAGCTAAGACAAAGTCTTAAACTATATATATGTGTGTAGAACACATAGTAATTTTTTGTTGTTGTTGAACGTAGGATCCTTCCCTTCTTGAGAATTTATCAGGGCAGCCTCTGAAAGCGAGATGTTTCCTGGCATTAGAAGTAGGAGTTCATAAGTGCAGGAATATACATATTAAATGTATTTATATCCTATAAATTTCACAAAGGTAGGTGCACCTAAATTAATAATAGGCCTAATATATTGATTTTTCTATTTTCTATCTGCTAATATTTAAATTTTGTGGATCTAAAATATTTTATTAACAGGGACAAAGATAAACATTATCACACAGTATTGCATTTAATACAAAAAATAAGACCTTCCCCTGGGTTATAAATCTTCTCAGTCATAGTTTAAAACATGAATCTATGTTAATAAGTTGCTACCTACGTTTACTTTATAAACCATAGCTAGCATGCAGCAGACATTCTAACTCTGTATTGTGGTGAGCCACAATTATGATTAAAAAGTCAATTATTTTGATTAAAATTCATTTTCTTAATATACAGGAAATATTTATTGGTGGCTTCAAATTTGTGATTTTGAGGTGAAGCCAACGTCTAGATGATTCAGGAATTATGTTTAATCAATATGTGAGTAAGCTGTTGAATATTTAATTATGATGATCATTGGCTATACTTCACCTGAACATCTTTCAGCTCACAAATACCTTTCAAATGGCCTCTATCAAGCTGGTTTCAAGCCAAATGGACATTTCATGATTGATTTTTCTAATTAGCCTCTTCATCATCTTGGAAGTTAAGTCACCTATATAGTTCAGTTGTGAGTACTACTAAGGCACTGTAATGTTTTAGGACTTATAAGACGGGTGTAAAAATGATGTTCTTTTTATCAGAACTAGAGCAAAACATTGTCAATGAATCTTCATTAGGGCACTCAGATACTTAACAGCAATATGTGCTTCTAGCTCTGGTGTGCAAGTGGGAGACACTTCTTTGGTAATTCTAGTTAATCAAGAAAGTAATTCATATGGTTGGAGGCAGGAAAAAGGATCAATGCACTTTTCAATTAAACACTCTTGTTAGCATTAACACAGAACACTCACTTCAACCTTAGCATCAAGCATTTATTTTCCTGTAAATAGCCCAATGTCTGACAACAAATGAATAGAAAGTGGAAAAACTATTTTAAGTGCATATTTTTGAGGAACATGTCTTAGAGTTTTTGTTTTTTTTTTAATTAGATAATTTTAAAACTATCTGCAGCTCTATAATTGGGGGCTCAGGGTAGTGCAAAGTTGATTTCTTTTAATTAGACAAACTTAAATTTATGCTGGTCTTTATGAATGTCACAACCATGAGAGATATTTTGCCTATGACACTGTAATATGCAATTGCTGCCAAAAGTAGAGAAAACCCAAAGCAAAGCCTATAGAGGGTGAGAAAGGAATGAAGAAAGTACCCTTCTTCTACAGGAAGTAGATGTGTATACAGGAAGTATGTGTGTATACAGGAAGTATGTGTGTATACAGGAAGTATGTATATACAGGAAGTATGTGTGTATACAGGAAGTATGTGTGTATACAGGAAGCATGTGTGTATACAGGAAGTATGTATATACAGGAAGTAGAAGGGTACATGCCTCTTCTAATAGTCTTGAATTTTATTTGTAATGGGAGACATTTCAATAAATGTGATGGTTTTAATTTTTCTGTATAATGAGATATCAGACTGTCATAAGTTGCTGATTTAGGTTTTGGCAAGCCTAAAGAAACAAAATTACAAATACTATATTAAGTTTAAAATGGGTTTTTTTGAATTAGACAAGAAACCACAAGTGATGCCTGTTGAAAAAGCTGAACAGTTTAATAAGCATCTAAAATATTGAGGAAAATATAAATCAGAATGGCCTAGTAGTCATTCTGAGTCATCTCTGACTGTTCCTATAACGTGTATTTTTCTACAGCTTTGGCTGACTGATCATCTCTTCGTGTGATAATATGAGTTTGCAGTAATTTTGTGGGGAGACTAGAACAATCACCTGGGCTTTTCTTAGCCAAATACTTTGTCAAACTTGTTTTATAGATACCAGTCTTGTTGGCAAGTTGTGTGCCGATGTGACGACTCATTTTGGTAATGGCAGGTACATTGTTGGCATTGTGGTCCAACTTGAGAAAGCTTCTACCCTGTTAATTTCATAGACGAGTGTCTGTCTCTGTCCATATCCTGTCCACATCCTTTGCCCACACTCACAACCTACTTTCTTCTAGTGTTGGGTGCATCCTCACCTCCAGAAGGCCTGTAACTTGTGCTGGGGATTCTGATCCAGCTGAGCTCACACAGGAGCAGTCTTAGGGGGGACCAGTGATAACTCAGTTGTGTATAGAAGCCATGTCAGCTGCAGAGTCCTGAAATAAATAAGGACTTATCTTCCCTTTGGTCCATTCCCAAAGACCCACTCCGTGCCAACTAACACTGCTCGAGTACCCTAGAGGGAAAGATGGAACAGGGAGAGAAGAGGCTTCGCCAGCCATATGCAGAATCCCTTATTTTTGCAAAACCCTCCAAGCACAGGGCCCTATATGGACACGCTAAGAGGGCCTATTCAGGAGCTAGAAAGGGTGCGTGTGAGTGACTGGTTTTGAAGTTTGAGATTCGTTAGCGTTGGGGGAAACAGCTCTCTAATGATTTGTGTAGGTAAATGCTAAGATATAAAAAGTGTGATGTCTTCCCCCACACGTCTTGAAGAGGGAGGTTGAAGACAGGTTTTTTCTCTTCAGCAATTATGGGTGAGTGATGTGTAGCTGATGTGCCAGATTATTGAATGTTCCGGTATCTGAGTAAATGTTTGACCTCAACTATTTGGTTTAACCTTATAAAATGTAACTGCACATTTTAAGCAGTCTAAAGGCATCGTATATTTTGGGCTGTTACCTTTCACTTGCTAATATTATCTTAGAGTGTATATGTGTGCGTGTATATATATATATATAAAATCTCTATTGCCTTGATGGGAAGAAGGATTTTTCAGCCTGTCCACAATAAAATCGTACTGAAATGTGACCTACCTTTCTAGTTTTTGCTGCTGTGCTCCACTGTTAGTAATACTACCATGGGCTATTATCAAAATAATTGTTAGTTTTGGGAAACTAATTGGAAAATGTGCATTCATTTCTTTTTTTTCTTCATTTATTTCTTAAGAGCTTAGCATTCTGACAATTTTATAAAACATATGCAGAAATAATAAATATATCAATAACTAGCTTTCACGGAGCACCTTCAAACAGGTTTGCAGATCAGGTAATTAAGGCTTATGCAAATCCTGACTGTGCCCAAATCACCCAGGTAGGAACCTACAGAGCTGGGATTCAATCTCAGGTCAGAATTGGGTGGTGTGGGGGTTAGTTTTGGGGGCAGGATGGTACGATGAAAAGTATGTGGCTTATGGAATTGGAGACACCTACCTCCAGACCTACCTCATGATCTCTCTATTCATTCTCCTCATCTGGAAGATGCTCGTAGTATCTATTGTATGTGTTGTCAGGAGGATTATATGGGAGCATATGAGAGTATGCAGTCCACGTCAAACACTCAAGAAAGGATGCTTTTCCTCCTCCCAACCCATACACTGAATAGGTACAATGAATAGGAGCATTTTTTTTTTTTAACATAAAACATTTTCATCACATATCACTTGGATATTACAGTATTTTAGTCACTGGAGAGAATCAAGACCACAAATTTACATTACTGTGAGCCTCAGACATTCTTGCTTATTTGTGAAATGCTCCTAGCATGTTCCTTTAAAGTTCTTTCTGAGGCAAGATTCATCTGGAGTTAGTTGTTTTAAGATCTTATTTGTTATTTGGCAGAGAGAGAAACAGTGAGAGAGGGAACACAAGCAGGGGGAGCAGGAGAGGGTGAAGCAGGCCTCCTGCCGAGCAAGGAGCCCGATGCAGGGCTCCATCCCAGGACCCTGGGATCATGACTCGAGCTGAAGGCAGATGCTTAACAATTGAGCCACCCAGGCATTTTATTTAACTTTGGGGTTGAAGACATGCTCCATTTTCTGGGGTGGGAAATACGCCGCATGCTCCATTTCATATAACCTTTACCCCAGAATCCTCGTGTTTTAGGTATTATTCCATCCTTTGAGAGCTAAATGTTATTTTAATTGCAGAGATACGAAGTGTCCAGTCCTGTCTGAGTAAGGAAGCTGAGACCCCTCACTCCAGACCAACCCTGCAATCGAAACACCGTGGACAGTGTGTGAGTTCATCAGTGTTTGGAAATCCAAGTGGACATGAATTCTCAGCTCCCACAGTGGCGTCAGCTGAGTCCTAGCTAATAGGGTCCCATCAGAAATGTCTTTGATGTAGTTTCTATTTTCTGTGTGGTTTCTCAGTGAAGGAGACATATGGTTGGCACCCTTGTGGACACTCTGGGTCCCCTGTGGCCTGGAATAAGGGACTCATGGGTGGCACATTCGTCTCCACTGTTGGCAGGGCTCTTGTAGCCCAGCATCAAGGTAGGACCTGCATGAAAGTCTCTTCCCTCTGCCCGTAGCCTAAGCCGCTATATGAACAGCAGCAATCGCAAAGCTCCAGTAGAATAACCATCCTGCATATTTCCCTTATCCCTAAACCTGCTCAGCTCAAGCTGGGAGTAAGGCTGCAACCATAAAGCGAGACGCCTCGGACACATAGTGTTCAGCCAGCCCATTGCTTCTGATTGTCAGGACAGGGGGCTCGACTCTTCTCTGCTACATGTCTCTTGTACTTATTCTCTCCATTCCACTTTCTGCGGTACATTCAAAGTCATATTCCTAAAATTCTCATTTGCTTAAAACCCTATAAAGGTCCCTATTATGGACGGAAATGTGGTTCCTCAAAATCTGTGGTTGAAGCTCTAACCCCCGAGGTGACTGTATTTGGAGCCGGAGCCTTTAAGGAGGGCACGGCGGTGGAATGAGGTCATAGGGGTGGTGCCCAGAGCTGATAGGACCACTGTCCTTATAAGCCCAGGAAGTGCCCAGGCAGCTTGAGTGCTTGGAGAAGAGCCCGTGCGGGACCAGAGGGGAGGCCACCATCTGCAAGCCCACGCGGGAGGAGAGGACAGCTCTGTTGACAGCTGGATCTTGGACTTCCAGAAGTCCTGAGAAGCACAGGTCAGTAAATTCCTATGTTTAAGTTCCCCATTCCGAGGTAACTTGTTGTGGCAGCCCTCGCGGACGGAGTAACCCTACTGCTTTTGAACGTGGCATGGAAGGCCGTTCTCCATCTTGTCACGAAATGTCTCTCTACCTCCTGTCACCTGAATCACCTTCCCCCACACACCGCGACTCTGTCCCCTCAGGAGTTTCTCATGTGCCTGAGTGAATGAGACCCCCAAAGCCTCCCTGGGTGCCCAAGCTTCTCGTTGTCTGTGCCTCCCGTGGACTCCGTCTCTGCGGTCAGGAAGCCCTCACAGCAGCCCCTTCTGGTCACCAGAACCCCCCTCTTCCCACGGGCCCCCAGTCGCTTGTGTTACTGCCCCCTTCAGGTAGCACAGGTTCCATTGGAATCACATGTCTTCTCCAAGACACCTGGAGCTCCCTGAGGGGAGGGCAAAGTTTTCATCGACCTTCGTTTCCCAGTATCTAGCTAAGGGTCTGGCCAAACAACAAATGCGCAACAGGTGTCTGTCAACTAATGGGTGCAATTCTCCACTATTAAAAATTTCCAAGCAGGTTAAATTTAACACCCAGTAGAATGTCTGATGTTCCTTTGCAAATTGGACTGATAATATTTTTATTAAAAATATAAAAAAATTATTAAAATATTACTTTTATTAAAAGTAAAATTCTATCCTTCTTAGGGAATGCAATATTTTAGGTATCAAACTGCTCCAGAGAAAGGTAAGATCCATATATCCAATAAGTTATAAAGGTATATTGTCAACTTATTGAATTTACCCTGAAATCAAACCACAGAAAACGTAATAATAGTGATTCAGAAAAAGTTTTTGGTATTTCAGTGTCTTTGACCTTTGCAATTCCATTTTATTTCCTTATTCCTATTTACGCTCCTAAATATTTCACAACAGATGGGTATCAAATACCTATGCCTTTACTTATGTCCACATGTTGACTATAAAGTCAAGACTCATTTTGCATGTGGTAGGGCCACATTAGAAGCAAACTCCTAATCCTTTCTAGACTTTCAGCTATGTGGATTTATGGTCTAAATGCATTTCTTTTGATATGAGGTAAGGAGCATATCCTGTAATGGCTACATTCTAGAGTCTGCAATTTAGCAAAAAAATTAAAAACAATCAAATGTTTGTAATAGCATAAACATGGCAAGCTTTTACTTTTCTGAAATTAAGGACAATGAATTTCTAGAAGATCAACATTTAAGAAACCTCTAATTTGTTTTCAACCGTTTTATCATTGTTTATAAATCAGAGGAGTCACCTTAACGATCTTCATTTTATTCTGTAGACCTTGATTTTTGTGTTTTGAATTATTAGAAGTCAAACTTCTAACAAATTGACCTACAGATAAAACATTTGGTAAATTAAGCTCTTACAGTTGTATGGAATTGTAGCAGTTGGGTTTGTAAGCACTTTCAGTTATACGAAATAGATGTTTCAAGGAGAATGCAATTAATAACATATATGCTTAATATAAAGGTATGCTTTTATTGTGGTAAAATTGTTTATATTGAATATCTTTGAAATATTATGCATTCACAAGCACAGGCATTACCCTTCAGAGCTGGTTTTAGGCGCACTGTTCTTTTCAACTTGAATGGTTCTGCTCACCATCCCATAGCCCGGACCTCCATAGGCTCTCCAGCTAATAATTCTGTCCCAGCAGTACCCCACCCACTCTCTCTGCACAGTGAGATTAATACTCTACATGATAGAGCACTTGACCTTGCTTGTATCACAAAGATCCTGTTAGATGATGCAGCTGGGCCATTATTAGCTCAGCTTTCTCCAGCTGGGCCCTTGATACAGCGGGAGTCCTGGCAAGGTCAGGAGGGGGAGCTAGCAAAACACCTCCTGTTTCATTTGAACTCGTCGATAATCATCTCCTAAATGACACTCCTTTTTAATTATGCATTTTGCACATGAACTTTGTATTAAGGTAAAAAAACACGCTTTTGCTATGGAATGAAATAAGCTTATCTGTCAAGCTTGTTGACAGTTCATCGAACTGAGTAATCACTGTGCTTTGAATTTGGATACAAATTCTTGCCTTGAAGATCAAGTTGTCAGGTTTGGTTAACAAGGGCTTTGTACGTGGGCATGTTGAGAGGATCCTCCTCTCTTCCTTATTACCCCTAACATAATCTTTAGGCTTTGATCTGAAGTTTTTAAGGTTAGATCCAATACAAATCTTACAGTATAGCAAATATTTCATGTAAATCATCTTTGCTGTCCATATTATCCAGCTTGGACAAAGGGCAATTTCGCTTTTTTGTTGTTGTTGTTGTTCTTTTTAATCTTATTTTTTCAGTGTTCCAAGATTCGTTGTTTATGCACCACACCCACTGCTCCATGCGATTTGGTTTTTATTGTATCGCATTGCGGAACAGTAACTCTGTCCTACTCTCCAGTCTCTTTTGGTCTCTCGATTTCTTTGCCAGAAGCTAATTTTCTTTGATCATTAGATAAATATTCTGAAGGCACTTTTTCCCATTTTCCAAACTAACCTGTTGTTAACACCACTATTTTCATCATTGTAATTTTTGCTAAGTGAGTTTTGTTTCACTCGCCCCCCACCTGGAAGCCTGGAGAAGACTGTACATTTGCAAGTTCTCTTTGGCATATAAGAAGAAACTGTGGCTTAGAAGCAAAAACCCTTTCTTATCACAGCACACCTAGTTCAGGTATTGACCAGTGACACTAGCTCTAATCTTCTTGCATCACAGCTATTTCTTTGAAAACCTCTAGTCTCTCTGTTCCTCAGTTACAAAGATACGGGATCTCAGCTCTAGGCCAAGAAGAGTGCTTTCAACTCTATATTCATGTTAGTTACTTGGAGAGCTTTATTTTAATTTTTTCCCTTTGCCTAGCCCTACAGAGACTCTGATTTAATTGGTTCAGGAGAAAGTCTGGGCATTCATACTCCTAAAATACCACCAGGTGATTTTTAATGTGCAGCCAGGGATGAGAAACCGGGATCTAGAACCAAATTAATTCTACTTCTGTGAATACCTAATATTCACAAATGTTTCAGACAAAGAGAAAAGCATGCCCTTGGATGCATCCAGAAAGAAACATTGTTCTATTTTCGTCCTCAAAAGGATCACCTGGCAGTAGAAGGCGGCTGCCCCGTGGGTCTCCCAGGTGGCTCTATTATCTCTTTGGGTGCAAGGATATTGATTCCCCACACTCAGCAGTTCCTTGCTGATAAGCTCCTTTGGGAGCTCGAGCACTAAATGTGTAGAGCGTTCTCTACGAACATCACCAACTTCACCTGCTCAGTTTTGGTAAAATGCTCAATTTCTAATTGAGATACTCAGCTGGAGTGGAATTGTGTCCTGAGAATAGATGGGGAAATGTTTAGGGTAGAATTTGAAAGGTACCTGCAGTCCTCACTCTTGGGAATGGTCAGGTTTTTCTGAAAGTAAGTGTATTTTTTCCTTTGGTTTGATCCACTGAAGAGCATTTCAATGCCTCCGGAGTCCAATAGAACCCACAGAACAGACCCGGTGACCGACTATTGGCTGTCTTTTTGCTTAATGAATCAGTGTAGATTGAGGCAGAGTGTAGCCACTGGGGGCAGAAACTGTGCAGTTAGAGCGAGGTTCAAATCCCAATTCTATTCCCTTTTTATGTAATCTTGGTAAAAATCTCCGCAGCTTTCTAAACTATACCTCTCTGGGGAACTGGGATGGTTACCATTTCAAGGTCATCAGAGGGAGGATTTAGCAACTGTGTAACATCTCGATGATGGTTAAGGAACCAAGAGACCAATAGCAATTATCCCAAGATCTGGCTGGGAGTTAGCAAACAGCCCTGAGCCAAACCTGCCCCACTGCTTTGTGTAAAGTGTTACTGGAACCCAACTACACTTAGTTCTGAAACAGCTACACATAGCTGTTTCCACCTACCAATAATAGCACTGAGTCGCTGTAGAGGAGTATGGCCCCCAATACTTGAAATCTCAAGTTACCATCTGGTTCCATAAAGGAAAAGCTTGTTGAATCGCCGATGTTCTAAGTAGCTGTTACCACGTTTAGCAAACAGATAATTGGTCATGATGGTTTTTTTTTTTTAATAATTAGAATCCTATTAATGTAGCTGTGCTGTAATTGAATAGTTTAAGAGCTTGAGTTATGACTTTAAATTTTGTACTGATTCATAGAGAAGCAACAGCCCTCATAAAAATTTAAAAGTAATTTAGAAAAAGCCTAGCAAAAAAGCTAAGTGAAATAAGTCAGAGGAAGAGGAATACCATATAACTGCACTCATATGTGGAATTCAAGAAACAAAAATGTATGAGCAAAGAAAAAAAGACAAACCAAGAAATAGGCTCTTAACTCTAGAGAACAAACTGATGGCTGGGGGGAGGTGGGTAGGGGAGATGGGCAAACACGTATGGGGATTGAGGAGTGCACCTGTTAAGACCAACCGGATAAAGAAGTGTTGAATCACTGTTTTGTACACTTGAAACTACACTGTTTCTATAATTTGTAAACTACAAATTACACTGTTTCTTAACTGGAATCTTAATAAGAACTTAAAAAAATCCCATGTTGTTCTGTCCATAGAGATTTTGGCCAGGTCAGATATCTATCTATCTATCGATATCGATAGATATATTTTTTTCCGTAGTTTATTTCAGAAGGTCAGTAGTTAGCCATAAATAAGCTTTCATTTTCAATGCGTGTATGTGTGGGGGGGTGTATTGGTTTGTGCATGCAAATTCATGAACCTTTTCATGAATTTCCCAGAGGAGAAGGTAACCAAGAATAGAGAACAGAAAACGAGTGAAGGCATAATTGGTAGATGGAGAGATGGAGGAGGACGGAGATGTCCATAGCAAAGTGAGATTCCGCATAATCGTGTGTGTAATTACATTGGTAGGTGAAGTAAATCCTTTCTTCTTTCATCCTCTGATGATGGAGAAGACTATGGAGAGAGGTTTTTTTCAGAAATTTTTCATCTAGAAATTTGTACTTCAGCTTTGTTCACATAATTTATGGCATCCTGGGATCGGATGTTGTCCTTATAGCCATTCCACCGGCAGCTTCAAGCTTTTATATTTTCATTTAACAACATAAATGTCACTGAGTGTGCCAATAAATAATGACAGACCCCAGAAAAGGTCAGATTGATTCTATAACTCACACACCTGTCTGATTGTAATGGCTGCTCAGGATTTTCCATGCACACTGTAAGATGGTCTCCCAGAGGAACCTTCCATTTTTCTTGCATGCGCATGCCTCCTAATAAAACTTGGTGTCTGTATTAGTTGTATACTAGAGTGTATTAGCTTCAGGAACAGGGTACAATCATGGAACCCACACCGATAATTTTCACTTGCCTTACAATCTACTAAAGCTATGTTTCATTTAATGTATTGGTGTAAGTTTTACAGGCATTTGCTGTAGACATTCTTGAACAACTACCAAACCCTGTTATCTGTCTTCCTAGAGATGCTGGTCATACTCTTATCGTCCATCCCCAGCACCTAACTGGAAATCTGATTTTCTTCTTTTCCCACCTTGTATGGTTTGTCACCCTGTGCTGAAAATCTTTTCCCACTAGGTGACACAAATGCGCCCCTTGCTCTCTAAAAGTCCTGCTCTTGTGTGGGGTCCCTTCACTTCCTGCCTCCCTTGCTTCTGCCTGCCACACTCTAGGGCCCTGGGAATCCTATGTAGGGTACCTCCTGTCATGTCTCTACTTGCTCTAGGGCCTTCAGCTGCTCCCCCTTTTCTGGTTCTTGAGGCTCAAGTCCTGAGCTCTGGCTTCCAAGCCCTCCAAACCTGGTTCCACTTCCCTTTCACCAGGCTCATTTTCTGCTTATCTTTAAGGAAAGTATGCTAGACCCAATCAGAATCACCTTTTACCCCCATCAAGACCTTCTCACTGTAACGCTGGTACAGATACTCTCCACAACACGGTCCGCATTCATTCCTAACTCGATTTCTCAACCACAAAACCTTTTTTGGACACTTACCCTCTGCCCCTGCCCCAAGCTGGAATGATATTTTCTCCAAGCGTCATGTGGCATTTATCACAATGCCTGTGATTCCCTTACTTTCAGCCTGCCCCATTCATTATTAGAAGGACAAGTGTGGCTTCTGTCTTGTTTGCCTCTATTTTCTAATGTCTGCATGGTGTCTGGCAAATACTGGGTGTCTGCTAAGTTGTTGACTGAATGCCCGAATCCTTGGAGTTGTAGGCAATCTAGGCAAGAATTCTTCTCCACAGAGAACCTTCCACATCATTAAGCAATGTCTGCACACTGGGTCCACGGCTCAGCCTCTAGTGTTCAGGGAACACATCCTATTCACCTCTCCTGCAACGTGTTTTTGTTTAGCTTAACTAGTACTAGACCACAAACGCAAAATTCGGATCACTTTTTTCTTCTCTGGAATTCCCACAGAAGCAGGACAGTATGCATTCTCAAGATCCATTTTTGTAATAACATCAGTAAGTAGATGTTTTAAAGTCTAAGCATCCCACAATTAGACATGAGTTGATCATCAAAAATTCATGTGCCTACGACACACGACTTTTAACACAAAAATGATCATTTTGTGGTAGCAAGTTTCTCAGCCTTGAATTTTTGATATAAATAAATGAGGACAAGGTAGATATTATTACTTGGTCTATACAGAAGGACAAAAAGAATGTTAATGGGACTGGCACTCGTACTCAGCTACAGATTTTATGCAAGTCAAGGCCAATCATAGGAAACATTTTTCCAGCTGAGTTGAACTAAAAAGGAGAAGAATATTCATAATTTGCTAATCAACGTTAGAGAAACTTAACAAAATAAGAATCAACTCTTTGTGAACACATATTGGTAGACCTGTGTATATCAGGGAATCAGGAAGGATGGCAGTCTTGAACCCTTGCATGACACGACACAGCCATGTGTGGAAGGACACTAATGTGCTGGTCCTCCTCAGCACTGGGAACTCTGCTTCTTACTCTCTGGTATCCTTTCATGTCCTTTGAGCTCAAGGCCTATAACAGATCATGCCCCTCTGGGCAACAATGATGTCCTCATAACAAATCTAGAGGGGATATATTTAAGACTCGATGTTGGCCTGGCTTTCCATGATGCACATACTGTTTATATCCTACAGATGGTGATTACATGTCAAATAGAAAGGAGTTGTCATAGCTTATACTATAAAAGGAAAATAGGGGGCTCACTCTATAAGCCTATTCAAAAAGCAAATTTTAAGCCACCAGAGTTTATGAATATTAGGAATATATTGAAAGTGGCAAAAATGCTAAAAGGACTTTGGATTTCCTTCATCGTGCTCTTTACTTTTACTTGAAAATAAATGCTTTGGAAAGCTATAAAAATCCATCTTTGGTATGGGAACTAAATAAAATAGTAAAATCTGACCTTCTGATGTTTCTATTTCATAAGGCCATATATGTGTTTATTTTTATTTTATTTATACGTATGTGTTTATTTAAATATATGCACATATATTTAAATAACTTTATAATTTATATTTATATGGATGAACATATTTATATATAGCCAATATTTTCTTTTTTGTCCCAATTAGTGAATACATGTTTCCTTTGAATAATACATGAAATCGTATGACATAAGTTAAAAAGCGCTACTTCTCTGTTGGTTTACAATGATTGGTTTCAATTGGTAATTTTCCAACTGTAAAAGATCAAACATACCATGTACATGGTACTTGATCCATAAGTTTATGTGAATAAATATCAATGAATTGGAGTTTTTGCAAACTTTTCCTTGACGGCATTAATTCAGTATGCATTAGTGACCATAAGACCTATAAATCCTAAGGATTCATTCATGAGAGGAGGGGAAATTAATATATATACATACATATACATGTTATTCTTATAAAATTAGTTTATTAGTACCTAGGAGATCTCAAGTTTGACTCTTGTAGTGTTTAGGACACTGCATCTGGAGGGATTCATTCAGTGCTCACAATAAATCTGTGAGGTAGGAAATAACTTATTTGCATTTTTAACGAAAGGAGAAATAGAAGTTATGTACACTACTTGCTTAATAATCCATAGTTCCTAAATTTGAACCCAATTTGACAGAGGCCTAGACTTTTAACCACGCTGCTGTATTAGTTTTAATTGTTTATCAATATTAAAGATTTCTAGAGCATCTCTTTATTCAGAGACACTTATATCAGTCATTCTCAGATGTTCTCAGGATTTTGATCAGTTCAACAAAATAAGATATGCAAATGGAAATGTGTGTAAGTTCTCCATTTAAAATTCGATATGCTCACAAACTGAATTTTTGAAACTGGCTCAGGGTCAAGTAGTGGAATATTACCCCAAGAATAATCTCCTGTGTTACGCAAACCCTAAGTCCCATCGCTGAAGTAACCATGCTCTTGTCTTCAAACAGCATTGGTTGATTTTGCCCATTTGGACACTTTATATAAACGGAACCAGAGATTTTACATGGTTTTTGGCCTCTTTGATTCCGGGTTATGTGTATGACATTCATCCAAGTGTTGTCTGCACTGGAGTGTGTTCCCTGTTGCGGCTGTATCGTGTTCTATTTGGTGAATACACCATATTTCACTCATCATCTCTGGATGGGCATTCACATAACTTGTGGTTCTGCCGATTACGCATAGTGCCATGTTGAACACGTCTTGGGTGAACAAATGAGTGCCCATCAGACATATGCCTAGAAATAGTATGGTGTCCTTGAGTATGGTTTTATCCATTGCAGAGTCTGGCAGCTGTTTGACTAAATGTATCTACGAACAGTGGTGGGGGTAGTGTATGGGAGTCTGTTGTTCTCCAAACTTGGTAATATTTGGTATGTTCTATTTTAAGTAATTTTGGTTGAGGTGAGGTACACCGGTATTTCTTCATGGAGGCTTTGCTTCAATTTCTCTGACTTACAAAGTTGAGCACCTTTTCATATTTATTGGATTGGCTCACTTGATCTCTTTCTTCAAGAATTGTCCCTTCAAGACTATTGCCTTTTTGCCTCCAATGGGTTATGTCTTTTTCTTACAGATTTATAAAACTTCTCTATACATTCTGTCAGTAAATCTTTAATTGGGTATGTCAGTGGTGATTATCCTTTCTTTGTCCTAAAACTATCTTTTGATAAATAGAATTTCACAAATCTGGTATGGTTTAACTTACTTTTCTTCTAGTACTTTGTTTGAAACACCTGCTTCCTCAGAGGTCATGAAGATGATCTCTGCTGTTTTGCTCTAGGAAATGTATTATTTTACTTCTGGATCTGGAATTATAGAAAGTCTAGATCCTTTTTACACATGGATACATAACTCACCTTGTATTGACCACCATTTATTGGGAACCCAATCCTTTCCCCACTGCATAGAACTGTATGTCCTTGGATCCATCCCTCAAGTCATAAGTACTTAATTACTGCCGGTCTTCATAGCTGGTAGTAGAAGACCTCCAACTTTCCTCTTCAAAATTATTCTTTACATACTTGGACTTCTATATTTTCATGTAAATTTTAGAATTGGTTTGACAGCACATCCCAAAAAAACAAACAAAAAAACAACAGAAACCCAAAACCCTGCTGATGTTTGGGTTAGGACGGGGCTAAACCTATTGATGTGAAGAGAACGGCTGCCTTGCAGTACCGTCTCCTAGTACTTGGGAATAATGTTGCTCGGCATTTTCCTTGGCTCTTCTTTAATTCCCCCCAAAATCTTAAGTTCTAATGAATCGTTCCTTAAATTTACTGATAGGGATTGAGGTTTTGCTGATGTCATAAGTGGCACCTTTAAAAAATTCATTTTCCATTTTGATGTTGATAGTATTTAGAGAATTTCCTGTTTAGTGGCTTGGTGTCCACTGTGAACACTTGCTAAGTAATGTTGTTGCATTTGCATTTAATGGGACACAAAGGAGGACTAGGGAAGTCTGTTAGAAACAAAAGGTAAGCACACAAACACATCCCAGGCACTAGATTATTCTAATGAAACCCTGTATCATCAGTCATCTTAAGGGAAGAAGTATTGCTTTTTATAGATTTATTTTAGGATACTAGGTCTATAACTTATCAGAATATTTTTTTCCTCCCTTAGAGATTTGGAGCTGAGGGAGTGTGAAACACATGTGCACAAAATTTCTCCCCTATAGACTTATATGAAAGGTTAGGAAGTGTACATGCTCTAGACTGGAAAAGAAGTATCCAAAAATACAGTACTTGTTCAGAAGATAACTTGCTATATATGGTCCTATTCAAAAGCATTTAATGAAACCAGTTTGCTGTGTAGCTTTGGAAAACAAGTTTTATCTAAAACTGTAAAGAAATTAAGCTGAATAGCAATATTTAGACAATTAAAATATCCATTAAATGGAAAATAAACATCAAATGCTTTAAAATGCTTTGGTCATATGGCAGATCCTTTATATGGAAAACTGGAATATTTTCATTCAAGTACAATTTAATAAAGAACTAAGACTCAGTATTTTTAGGAGTGTGAAAGATGTAACCAAATATCAGTACGTAGGGCAAGAGAATTTGATTTATAATGCATGCTAAGAGAAGGTAATTCATAGAAAATTGCACTTACAATCCCATTGTTTCCCCTAACTGCTCCTCTTGGCTATTCTTGAATCCAATTTCCTCTGTACCATGATGGAATGCATTAGAATTCACTACTGAAAGTAGTGAATCCATGGCAGTAAATGGATTCAAGTAATGTGCTTGTTAGGTTAGGAACTCTGTTTTTTTTTTTTTTTTTTAAAAAAAAAAAGAAAACCTTTTATAATCCTACAGGTTTTCACACTTTACAGTCTGTCACTTTAGTATAGAATCCAATTGACCAGTCCATCTTTAATAAATTTCTAATTTATTGAAAAAATACTTTCAGGTTTCTGCTGATACCGAACACTGTCATTGATAAGGATATGAAGATGACTAGAGCAGTCCCCACCATAAGATTGAAGCACACACAAAACAAACAGAATAAACCAATATCTGAATCTGAAGGCAATTTTAATTTAGCTTGATGTGTGCTCTAATCCACATACAACATTTTTTCCTTTGTAGTACAGGAATTAGCCTTTCACATTTTTCTGTTAACCATGAGATCCCTTGACATATTGGTTCCCTAAACAGAAAGATGTTTGTGCTTCATCATTCGTGAAACCAGTGCATAGAAACAAATATAGTTCTAAAGCCTGTGTAACTTTACGGTGGTTATCAGTGGAGAAGAGAGCCGACTGTAGATAGGGGAGGGGACCTCACATAACTTGCTTTATGTCCCATCTCCATGCAAATCCGAGCCTTACCTGGGAAAAGTCCTGAACAACCACAGTGATTACTTTCTTTCACATTTATGGCCTTTGCTAAATAAATATGTGGATACTTGATGTATACAGACTCTCCTTAGATTATGCTAATAAGTCTGAAAATGTTGGATTTGACTGTAGAGCCTGTTTGATATGGGTTAACAAATGATACATAGTATACCTGTAATACATGTGTTTATTGGCGTAAAAATGTATTACATGAACAGAATTATAATTTTATTAAGCAATTTGTTAGTAATCATGACCTACACCTTCCTTAACTAGGAGTTGACAATAATAAAATAGAATGATGTATTGAACACCAAATCAAGAACAAAACAAAATCTTGGGAGAATCAGAAATCACAAAGATAGCATCCCTATGCCTACAGAGATAACAAAAGGTAATATTCTACAAAAGTAATGCAATGCAAGTGTAGGAAATATCAAGAAGAGGTAAAAAGGTATACAGGTATTTGTATGAATATAAGTTTTTTAAGGATGTACATGAATCATGACTTTAAAAGACATAGAAGTTACATTCCTTTGTATCCACTCTAATGATCACTTCTGGTATTAGCAAAGAGTTAAGCTCAATTTATTTGAGTTTATTTGGGTCTTTTAAGTTTTTGCTCAGTGAATAGATGGAGACTAGATACTTGAAAGCACATTGATTACATGGTTCCCTCTAATTCTTAAAACAAATAAAACAAAATTAACTCATGATCTGGGGCGTCTGGGTGGTGCAGCCAGGTAAGCATACAACTCTTGGTGTCTGCTCAGGTCATGATCTCTGTGTCCTGGGATCGAGCCCTATGTCGGGCTACACGCTCAGCAGAGAATCTGCTTGAGATTCTCTCTCCCTCTGCCCCTCCTGCTCATTCTGTCTCTCTAATATATAGATAGATCTCTCCATGTATTTAAATTGGCTCATGTTTTACTTAGCTAACACTGATGTTTGTATTCATGTTTCTAAATGGAAAGTAAAGCTGGCATTATTGTCACTGTAATAGTTACCATTTATGGGGACCCTGAGAGACATCCCAGCGTTTTCTCTTAGGTGAAGAACATACACAGGGATATTTTAACAACAGTGTATAGTATGCTGTATACCTTAGATGAACCGAGCTCATTTGGGTCTCATTCCTGGAATCGGTATAATCGAAGAAATTACCCATCTATCACTACGTGATATTTGTTCTGTCTTTGAACTGCCCAACCTGGAAGTCTTTGAGTTTCCCAAGCAAGGAAGCTCCAGAGACAAAGGGAGAGTGGGTATGCAGGCAAAACATGACCATAAAAATTTATTACATTCCTACTCAGATAAATTAGAGTTAATATTCTATCCATCTAATAACTATTAAATATTCTTTATCATTTACATTCGCTTAAATTGAAGACTTGTGAGCTATAATTTAAACTTTAAATCCCTTAAGTTTTTACTTTCATGCCATTTAACATAGTGTAATATTATTTTGGGTGTACAATTTAGTAATTCAACACTTACGTACCCCGGGGCTCATCATAAGTGCACTCCTTAATGCCCGTCACCTGTTTACGCTGGCCTCCACCCACCTCCCCTCCGGTAACCTTTAGTTTGTTCTCTATAGTTAAGAGTCTATTTCTTGGTTTGCGTCTATTTCCCCCCCTCCTTTGCTTATTTGTTTTGTTTCTTAAATTCCACATAGGAGTGAAATCATACGGTGTTTCTCTTTCTCTGATTTATTTCACTTAGCAAAATAGTCTCTAGGTCCATCCCCATCATTGCAAGTAGCATGATTTCATTCTTTTTTATGGTTGAATAGTATTCCTCTTCTTTATCAATTCATCAGTCAAGGGACACTTGGGCTGCTTCCATAGTTTGGCTCTTGTAAATACTGCTATAGACGTAGGGCTGCCTGTATCCTTTTGAAGTAGTACTCTTGTGCCCGTTGGATAATTACCCAATAGTGCAATTGCTGAATCATAGGGTAGTTTTTTTGTTAAAGAAACCTCCATACCGACTTACACAGTGGCTACACCAGTTTGCATTCCCACAAATAGTGTATGAATATTCCTTTTTCTCTACATCCTCACCAACATCTGTTTCTAGTGTTGATTTTAGCCATTCTGACAGGTGTAAGGTGATATCTCTTTGTGATTTTGATGTGCATTTCCCTGATGGTGAGTGATGATGAACATCTTTTTAGGTGTCTGTTGGCAATCTACAGGTCTATAGGTTGTCTTTGGAGAAATGTCTGTTCATATCTTCTCCCCATTTTTTTATTGGATTTTTTTTTTTTGGTACGGTGTTTTATAAGTTTTTTTTTTGGGGGGGGATGCTAACCCTTTTTGAATATGTCATCTGCAAATATCTTCTCCCATTCAGTAGATTGTCTTTTAGTTTTGTTGATTGTTTCCTTAGCCGTGTAGAAGCTTCTTATCTTGAAGTAGTCCTAATATAATGAGATTCTGTCCAGGGTCTAGAAAATTTTTCTTACAAATGGTCTCAGTGTTCATGGTTGTTAGAAGAATTGGAGTATTTGTATGATTGTACACTCTTCATGAGAGTGTTCTTAATTACTTAACATCATGCTCAATCTAAGTATAAAACAGTTATTAGTCAAACTTGCTAATTCTTTACATTATTAGATATGCATTATACAAAACATAGAAGCCATGTGCTTGAAGCCATAATCGGAAGAACACACACTGGACTGTAAAGAGCATATGGACGGGAGCAGAAGACTTGGATTCTAGTCCTAGATCCAAGAGTAACTTGCTTCATATCTCTAGGATTCACCTAAAAATGGGGACTGTTGAGGCATGAGGACATCTCCAAAGTATGTCTTCTCTAACTTCCATTAGAACCAGATGGAAAGAGAGCAGTAGGGTCCACTAGAAAACTCACTTCAATACTACACCTTTGATACTTGTAATTGGGACTCGGGTTGGGTCAACAGTCCGGTCTAGTGCATTACCTTACATACTCCTCTCCCATCTCTGACCCAGCTAGACACCTGCAGGACCCCCAACACAAGGAAGAACCCTGTGGTTATGCAGCAAAGAGAACACCAGAACGTAGACTCCCCAGAGGCCGGCAGATCCCAAAGCTGGGGGCAAAGACATGCTGAGCTGAGTGCCCAGTTCTTTCTTCCAAATGTCACTTTTCTTCCCATCATGAAGGACAGAAGGATGCACAAAGCAGGGACTAAATAGCTCACTTTTTGAGAGAGTTGATTTACTTGAAGCTGAGGACCCCATCAAACAACCTGCTCCCATTTCACATAAAAGTGTGCTCTTGAGACCTGTGTTAAGAGTTATGAATTATTCTTCTAACAATTTTTAAAAAAGAAAACAGTTATTAAAAACTTCTTTTTGGAATTAATATTTTCCTAGGAAAAAACAAAAGGTTGAATCTTTGTTGATGAAGTTATCAGTTTATTTACCCTATAAATTCTGTTAGAAGCCCCCCAAATCAGAGAATGGAATCAAGTTCATTCCTTATCATCCCCCCCAAAAAAGTAATGAGTGCCCTAGGACAATGATCTACACCAAAACTAACATAGAAAACTAATAGTCATTGGGGACTTTGAAATACGTATTCCCCTTTCCTTTACTATTTTAAAAAAATTTCAAAGA
>CM053604.1:167808276-167825490 GCA_028646535.1 Procyon lotor | reverse complement strand
CCCAGGGGTTAGTTTCTTATTAGTATTACTGAAAATACTTTTTAAAGGAATGAGGTGAATGTATAGAAAATGCCAACATAAATACTAAATGTAACCTTAAAATGCAAGATCAAAGGGTATAAGACCTGGAAGTGTAGTTGGAAGGAAGAATGACATGTGGCCCTCATACTGTCATGATTAAATCCTACATTCACCCCCCCAAGTTTCATTCACAAGCAGAAGCTTGGTTATGTTCCAGACCCGTCTGAGCAATGTTATAATGTGCAGTAGTGGTTCCTATGGATGATCCCTGCTTGATCCCCACATGCCCTCAAGCGGTCACCCCGTTTTCCTACCTGGTTAATGCAGTGTGAAGACTACTTCCCCAGGTGGTGTCTTCTCACTAACCACCATTCACTCTCCCCTCCAGGTAACCAGGCTTCTGTCCCAGGACCTGGTCTGGAACTGCTCCCACTGATCCCTGTATGCCAAGTCCTAGGGCCAGACTCTTGGCCTTTTTGTCACTCTCAAGGTTGGGCTAACCTCTCTTCCAAAAATACTCACCTGAAACCCACTTCTCCTCAGTTCTACCTCCCTATGTCAGGGAGCCTCCTTACTAACTTTCCTAAACCGCTCTTCTGCTTTCTCTGTACCTCCTGACAGCCTCTTCCAACCCCCAAACTTACAAACCTTTTGTCTTTTGAAGACTCACTAATACCATACAAAGTCTTCAGTCTCTCATATTGCTTCACTCAATCCATCAAGGTTGGAGTCGTAGATGCCACACAAATATTTCCTCTCTTTCCACAACTGTCCTCATATTCTGAACTATGTGGGTCATCCTAGGGGTTTCCCAAATGGTTTCACTCCTTCCCTGCTTCCCGACAGTCATTTCCTTGGTGTTTGCATAAACTTAGAATAGTTTCCAAACACCTCACTGTGGTTGTGAGGTCTCTGTGGGATTTGATCCTATTAACTTTTCTGTTGTCCTTCCTTTGCTTTTCAAGTATCCCTAGCTCTTAACTACCATGATGCCTTTTTGCATTTGTGCCTCTCCTTGTGATGCTTCTTAGGGAAGCTCTCCACTACATGCCCCCTCCCGGGCTGGCCTTCCCCAAAGCCTGTCTAAATCCCGGTTGGCCAACATCAGGCTCTGTCACATCACCCTAGTCCCTCAATGACTTTATTCACAGAAGTTATCCCTGTCTTTGATGTGTGTCCTTGCTCATCTCCTTGGGTCAGTGTTTCTCACCAATATATAATCTCAATAAAACAGACAGATTTTGGTGTTGCCTCTGTTGCCTGGGGCCAGGCCAGGCATGGAGTGGGGTCTCCATCCCTTTGGCTGTACAAAGGGATTGCAGGGCTCCTTCTCTACAGGGAGAAACATTGACAGTTTCCTTTGGAAGTCTAATCTTTCTGAGATAAGCTGAAAAATAAGTTGCATGAGTGGGAATTAATATCTTGAATGATGTTTCCTTTTATTTTGTTCGTCACCATACAGCGCACACATGATTAGTTTTTGGTGTCTGTTCCAAGACTCATTGTTTGCGTATGACACCCAGGGCTCCATGCAATACGTGCCCTCCTTAATACTCATTGTGGGACAAAGCCAGACCCCCCCGACCCCCTCCCCTCTGAAATCTCAGTTTGTTACCTGGAGTCAAGAGTCTCTCATGGTTCCTCTCCCACTCTGACTTCCCCTCCTTCATTTTCCCTTCCTTCTCCTAATGTCCTCCATACTATTCCTGATGATCCACACATATGTGAAACCGTTATGATAACTGTCTTTCTCTGCTTGACTTTATTCACCACCACCACCCAGGAGCAGATGTGGTGACACTTCATAAGGTGCTGCTTATATGCTCTCAGTGAAATCTTAGGGCCCATGATCCAATATAACCTTGTAAAAAGATATCCATAGGAGACCAATAGAAGCTGAGTTTTTTGGTTTCTGATAGCTCTGCTTGACCTGGGGATAATACCTATGATGGGTGTAGGAACTAATGGAAAGTGTGTCTTCAAACAGTTCCCATAAGCATGATTTCTCCAGCCTGTCATCCCATCATATAGGACTTCCTCTCTGGCCCGGGTCAAGGCCTGAGGCACAGGAATCTCGAGTCTCCCTCTCTTCTAAAATGACAAGACCTCGAGGGTGATCCCCATGGCCATGAGGCATTACAGAGCTCTACTTGACGGCATGAGGCGTGACAGACAGCACCACCCTGAGGATAGTGTTAAGTGTCAGTGAAAGAGGGCAGTTAGGGATAATACAGGATAATACAGGTTGTATTATCTGTATAATACAGGTTAACTCCTGTAATAATACAGGATGACTCCTAAATAATGTGGAGTTATTGACTCCTGACTCCTATAATACAGGTTGACTCCTAAATTACAAAGGGATTCTGGGAAGTGTGATATTGTGGTTTATAAGAAGTATGTATTTGGTTGTTTAGATTACCAAATAAATTCCTTATATATATTTGGTATTTATTCAAGTTCCTTGGCTCTTGGCTCCTAAAGCCCTTGGAATTAAGTTTTAAAAGAAATAAATCGTTATGTGAGGTGACTTTTGGACCCCAGCTATTGGTGAGGGTTTGTTGCCAGGAGAAACAACCCAACCATGTGATTAGAAGGTTGAAACTTTCAGTCCCCATCTGTAATCCATGGGGACAGGAGAGGAGCTGGAGGTTAAATCAATCACCAACGACCAATGATTTAATCAGTCATGTCTATCTAATGGAGGAGTTTCCAAAAGGGTGAGTTTGGAGAGCTTCCAGGGAGGTGGAAATCTGGAGATGCAGGGAGAGTGGGACATTCAGGGCGTGGAAACTCTGTGCCCTTCCCCCACACCTGTCCTACGCATCTCTTCATCTGGCTCTTTGAGTTCTGGCCTTCTGTAATTAGCGATCTCATTCACGAAACGTGTCTCTGAGTTCCCCAAGCTGAAAAAGTTAACTGGACTCAAAAAAGGAGTCATGGGAATTTCTGATTTATAGCCAGTGGGTCTAGAAGTATAGGTGTCCACTAGGACTCCTGAGTGGCATCTGAATGGAGGGCAGTCATGTAGGACTGAGCCCTTACGGCATGGGATCTGATGCCCTCCGCAGGTAAATAGAATTGAATTCACTTATGGGCCCCCCAGCTGCTGTCCAGAGAATCGCTTGGTGGTGTGGAGGGACTCCTGTCTGTATACATACTGGAATTGGGTTCAGAACACTTACAAAAGCTGTGTAGATGCCAGACCATGGGAGACCTGCCTCAGCCACACGGTGTGTCACAACATACCTAACACACCAACACAGACCCAGAGACCTTGTCTTTCTCTTACCAGAATCCCAACTCAGATCTGTTGGTTTTCAAGACCAGTGACCCCTCTCGAAGCCAGTCTGATTCAAATGAACATCTCTGTGTTCCTGACATTAGGCCTCTGCAAACATAGACTCCAGGTCTGACAGACCACGTATCCCTAGAAGGCCACCAGATAATTTTGCATTTATTTCTCCCATACCCATGCAGGGCAGCTACTTTGAGACTGGTGTTTTGTGTTTTTGGCTCATTTTTCTGTATCCATAATGCTGTGAGAATCAGGCCATCTATAGAGTAAGTAGGTCTAAAGGACTGAAGAGCTGAAGGAATAAAGATGAGTAAATAAGGAACAAATGAATAGATGCAAGAAATTGAGTTATAAAATGACTGTCTTTCAACCAGAGCCCATCAGGAAATTCCGAACTAGGAACCCTCAATTCTTGAGGGCCATCATCTAAGTGACCTGGCAGAGTATTACCTAGTTAAGGCACCAGGGAACACATTTTACCTGTCCTTTTCCAGAGCTTTTGCATTTGCAAAATGGGATTGGGATAATGCTTGTTAACTAGGCAATTCAGGGAGGCTGTGATGAATAGAGCAGAGGGTAACTGAAGCAGAAACATCTTGCCAGCATTGCATCTGGCTTCCCCAGGAGGGAACGCGAGCAGAATCGAAATGAACACAAAAGCAGTTACTGAGTGACCCTAGGCACAACACATTCAGTTCACAGCTGTACTCTTCATACCTTAAAAAAAATAAAAAAGGCAGACTAGAATAGCTGATCTCAGAATTACAAGCCAATTTATTTCATCATTACTTCAAAATGGATAGCTGCTGTTTTGAGAAGGGAGTTCATGACTCAGTAATTTGTAAAATCATCATCCTAAGCTTCAAACTTCCCAGCATCTTTATATTTAATCTACATGACGTCTACTGTTTGACCAAGCTTCTCAGATACTAATGTGTAGGTTTTGGAATGAAAATTAATTTTGCCCACAGACAATGATTGACCTCTATGTGAAAAAAAAAATAGAATCTTAAGAGACAAATGAAAATGAGAAAGATAGGTGCATCATATAGAATACGAATTTGAAGACTGATAATCCCATTATGTAAAGAGTTTTTAAAAATCAATAATAAGCTAGGACACTAAGAAATTCAGACACTCATAGTGAGGGAACTATACATGGTGGTTAAACATATTAAAAGACTTCAACCTCATTAGTGATTGTGGGAAATGCAAGTTAAAACAATGGTGAATTTTTTCTTGAAGCATTTCTGAAAAAGTAATATTTGGTATGAACTGGAAGGCAAATTTTTCAAACAATAATAATAGGAGTTTAAATTGGTGTAGCAGTTTGGAAGGTAATTTGTTATTAGGTTCTAAAATACAGTTTCCTCTCTTCATTTAATTTAGTTCCTTAGTATCCATTCTAGAAAAATATTTGCCTATTTTCGTTAATGGCAAATATAAGGATGCTCAGTGAAGCATTACTTGTTACAATCATTTGTAATATTTTAAATGTCTACTAACAGGATGGTTGTTAAATAAGCCCTAATATAGCCATATCATGGAATATTACACGTTAGTACAAAGAAAAATAGAGACTTATGTGCTTTTAAAGGGAAAAAATCCATGATTTGTTTAAATTTCTTTTTTAAATGCAAAGCAATATTTTACTAGTCCATCTAAAGCTTTATACATAGAGTAAAAAAATACTAAAAACATTGTCAAGCTCTGTGGTTGAATCCTAGGAATAAAGAGAGTGATCATATTAGTGATGTTTCTTTTTCTTATGATTCACAAAAAGAATGCATTTCTACATTACTTGAGTAATTTAAATATGTAACTGCATGGTCAAATAACAGGGATAGGAATAGGAATATTAACAGGGGAAATGCAAATGACTTGCACGTTAGATATTGGTTAATATTTCACTAATACTCAGGTAATAAAATTAAAATTAATAAAATTAAAATTTTATACTTTTATGAGCCTTAGAAATGAAATACTTCACAATTTTAAAAATGAAATCTATTTTAATTTTTACTGTTACTTAAATTTATCTTAATATTCACATATAATTTATATATAAATGTTGGGACAGGTTCAAAGAAACAGTCTTATATATAATTGTTGGGAAATTGGACTTTCTGTAGGGTAGTTTGGCAGTCGTTATGAACGTTCAAGTTTTCCTTATACATTAAACAAGTAATTATGACTGTAAGAATTTAAGAAATACTTGCAAATGTATGAAGACAGATGTGTATGAATGTTCACTATGATGTCACATGCACAGTTGGTGAAAAAGATGTTTCTATAGGGATTGATTATTCTATATCAATGCTATGGATCACTACAGAGCCAATTAAGAAAATGAGGTTGTGTGAACATGAAAGACTGACATATAGTAAGTTTATCAAATTTATAGTTTCTTCTTTGGCTTGATAGAATCGTGTGTGACAAGTTTTTCTTGATGTTCTGGGAAAGAGATTTTAACTGAGAATCATATTGTGGAAAATCATCTTTTTCAATAAACCTGCTTATCTGGAAAGCTAACATCTGTTAAAGGTTATCATATCTGAGGAGTATGTGTACCGTGAAGTTAGAGATTTCTGCTTATGTGTATACATCTGTATAGTTTTCCATTACTTAATAGCTTTATAATTTCATAGTATTTGGATGGCCTACTAGGACCACCCTCCTGTTTTGCATGTGTTACCCTTGAGAGCATCTAGGACTTTAAGCTGGGCGATAGGCTTTTACATACCCTTCAAGGGCTACTAATACAAAATTATATTGGTGAGTTTAATTAACTGAAAATAAGCCAAAGATAAGAAACAATAAATATATTAATGAAATTGATTTAAAAAATTAGATAAGCTGGCAGTTGATATGGGAATCTGGCAAATTTCCATTGCAGTGGTTTCACTCAGCATTTCTCTCTGATACAGATTTATATTGGATTTATAGTGAGCAGAAACTTCAAATCAGGCCTTCCCAGAAGGAGAAATATAAATGGTAGTTAAGTATATGGAAGACATTCAGACATTCAGCCTTCCTAGCAATGGAAGGAAATGCAAGTGAAAACAATGGTGAGGCTCATTCTAGAAACAGACAACGGGACAGGAGAAGAGTACACAGAATCAGCCAATGACCTTGTAGACAGAAGCCTACATGTACAGGTGTATGTTGTCTGGTAGTTGCGAGGTGGAAAGAGAGCGATGCAGTAAGGCAGGGTGTGTTGCAATTTGAGAAAGTGACCGTTGAGTGAAGACCTGCCGTGTGAGAGGGCCCACCATGGAGATGTTGGGGGGACACTCCGCAGACTCAGGCAAGAGCAAGTACCCGAATCTGGAGGGGGGGACCTGCCTGCTATGTTGGGTGGGTGTGGCCGCAACCAGGGGACTGCTGAGGACACGGAGCCGCTGTCCTGAACTGACGTGGGCCACCGTGGTTGTGTGGGTAGGAGCTCGCAGGAGTCCCACGGACACGAGCAGGGACCCCAGTGGGAGGCCAGCATGATAACTCTGTGTGGAGGGGGTGCGGGATTGGGCCACCACTAAGGCTTATTCTTACACCTGCGAGGTTTGTGTTCCCCTGGGCACCCAAGATGATTGGATTAGGCCACCGGGAAGGGAACCCCTGTTGCAGGAGTGTGGTTCAGGCTGGAGGTAAGCATTAGGGAATTGTTGGTGGCTTGTACGTAGTCACTGTGCCTAGTGCAGGGGAGTGCCACCAACGCTTGGCAGATGTGGGGAGCATCTATGGCGGCCCTTAGACACCCTTGTTTCAGGGAAAGTGTGAACAATGCCCTATGGCCCTGCCTAGGGTGGTATTTAAGATCTGAGGAGGCTAGGAAGCACAGGTAACCTGCCGCAGATGGGGAGTGGAGTGCATTTGGGAAATGCAGTGGTATTATGGGGGACGATAACGGGTACACTTCTGAAGCATCCTAAAATTACATCGACACCCCTCGTCCTGGATCTGGGGGTTTTCTCCATGCATATTAAGATGCAATAAGGCAAGTGCAAATCAGGCAAACACTTGAATTTAACTAGATTCCTGCCGTTGCCAAGCAAGAGAGCGCTAACCCATGAACTGCACATTTGGGGGATTCACAGTGACAGCGCACTCATGCAGAAAGACGTGCAGTGCTAAAGTCCAGATGACCTGGGGCGGGCGGAAGGGTGTTCAGTGACTGCGGGTGTCTGGTTGGGACATAAACAGTTCTAAACAGCATGGAGATTGGGTCTGACAGTCTCTAGGCAGAAAGAGGAGAAAATGCAGTGAGTTTGGGGGCTTGAGTTCGCAGAGACAGAGCCCGCGGTCTGGGATTCTATTCTGGAAATGGAGGTGTGGGCTCTGGGGGAGTGTCAGTCATATTCCACATACACAGCTGCCTCCTGGGCCTCCATGGAGGAGGGCTCCTGGTCACGTGTCCACCTAAGCAACCCAGTGACTGAGGTATGTGCAGCCCATGTCCCAGGTTTCTATAAACATTAACCAAGATCCTGCATATAAAGGACTGTGTGGGTCTCAGGAACCTACATATCTTATTAGAGGATTCTCCCGCCTCACATTCCCGTGGGCACATTAAAATGTTCTCTGCTCTGCCCGCATCTTTAGTGCGTCATTGCAGCCCTTTGGTTAATTACACTAGTGCCCAGGAGGAGACACAGGTAAAATGCTCTTGAATGAGAGCCTTGAAACCCTAGGAATTCAGGGAACTTGGATACTGGATATTTCTTCTACTAAATTTGATAGTTTTATTTCATTCTCTAATGCTTCTTACACTACGTGGTAATTAGACTGATCACAGTTCCTCTTATAGTCAGAGCATGACTTGTGGCTGCTAACTCTATGGCTGCGGTCATCAAATTAGTAGCTAATTATGAAGTTCACTCTTTCATTCATAATTCCCTTGCCAAGACCGACCAGCTATGCCATCCATCCTCACTATTTAATAGGGGAAAAAATGCGTGAAAAAATAAAATCAACATGGTTGCGATAACTTGAAAAAAGTGTTTGGTAAATGACAGTAAAACTTCAATTCCGTAAGCCTATTAATTAATGTGCACAATTCAAGTTGTTGCCTAGCCACTTCTCCATGCACACATTTGTCCCATGGGAACATTGTAACGTTGTTACATATTGAGTCCCAGTGACAACTGACACACAAATTCAGAATTAGAGTCCTTGAGACTATTTCTGGTGCCATGAAAATTTTTAATTTCTCAAAACCAAACTGGAGTAATTGCTTAAAGACTAAGCGATACATTACTAATGAGTAGTCATTGGTAATATTAAACAGACCAACAAAATCCTTCCAGATGTGAAGCCCTAACTACAGAAAAGAATCCTCACTTTGGCTACTTTTGCACCATCAGGGGGATCCCTGAGGCTGAAAGGCATATGGTGTATCCCCCTCAGGGGGATCCCTGAGGCTGAAAGGCATAAAGGTGTATGGTGTATGAATCTACAAATGATTATAAATTTTGTTTTCCATTAAAAGGGCAGGAATGCCAATCCCCAGGGCTCAGCCAGCCTTTTTTAATCATTCACTTTTAAAATGTATTCGTCAAAAAGTATTATTTGTAGGTAATTGCAAATGATCAAAACTGTGGCTAAAGATTTTAAATTAATAATGGTTTACTGAGGCTTAAATCAGAGCACTTACAAAGTAAAATCCTTAATGTAGGATCTTCGATGTATACATAAACATTTATGCAATAGTGTAATTCTTACTTGGAAGAAAGCTCATGACTTTTTCAGATGGTTTCTGGTTTTTCAAAAGTATTTACCATGTTTGGGGGAGATTTCTCTCTCTAATGTGGCTACAAATGATTATAAATTCCTCTCCATTTTTATTAATTACACTTCCAGATATGAGGGAAACATGAATTAATATGTTTGATGTTACTTGTAAATACTACTACCTTCAACTTGATTTTTCTACAACAAATGTTTCTGCTGAAATTTACCAATACTAAAAGTGCAGTTATAAAAAAAAAATTTTTTTTGAGGCAAACCTAATAAAAAGAATCAATCCATAAGCAAGGAACCTCTGAATAGAGATTGTCTTTGTCTTATTTACTGCTCCGTAGAACCTGGTATGCGGTACATAGTGGATTTGTACTTATTATGGTGGAAAGGAATGTAGGAATGAAGCATCATTATCATGTCAATAGTGCTGCCTCCTGGGCCTCTTTTACTGTTCTTTTTTTCTTTTACTGTTTCCTGTTTTCTCTGCTTCCTTCCTCCTGTTCCCCACTCTCCCTTGCATTACTATTGACCCCTTTCTGGTTTTCCAGCTCCCTCTCAGATCTGCTAGTAGTGCCTGTGACTCTGCATGTCCTCCCTCACTGTCCAGCTGCGTGCAGATGGACAGTCACCCAGCAGGGGCCAGAGCTGTTTGTGCCCACTTCATCTTGGCGCCCAGGTTAGACCCGCAAAAGCAGCTCAGACCCTGTAAAATGTGCATGGCAGAAGTTACCACCACCCTACTTTATGGACGAGGCAATTGGGGACCAGAGATAAGTGATTTTGTCCTTTCCCAAGACAATAAATAGAAATGGTGCCTTTAGAACCCAAGAGTTATGCATCCATGTCTGGATACCTGTGGCGTGAAGGGCTGAAATACAGGCTAGAAATAGTATATTAACTGCATTGGCCATAATATGCTTTGGATGTGCTGAAAAGTAGGGCTAGAACACGTTTGACATGGAAAATCAGAGAAATAGCCAGCATGTCTATGAACCAAAGAGAAGTGGATGATGTTGTACTTGCAAACTATGCTGTCAAAACTGAAGAGAAAGGCTTGTTCAATCGGAATTTCCCAAGCAGGTGGGGTGATAGTTTTCTTGTGCTAAGTATACTCAGCCAACCATTTCTCTACTTTTAATCTGACCAACTTTAGTTTAACTTTTGGGACAACTTCTTAGCAATAACTTTGTAGACTTTGAGCTCCACCAGCATCGACCCAACCACATGGTGCCCAGGCTTTTCTTTATTAGAGAAGGAGAAAATATTTAGTTATAACACTAAATAATATCCCAAAGAGCTAGGATCCCCTCTGAGTTAAAAATGTCTCTCTCCCCTCTGTCCTACCTCCTCCCTCTCTCTCCTCCCTTCCCATGTTTCTCTCCTCCCTTTTGTTTCTTGTCTTTTCCCTTGGAAATTGATAGATCAGCCTCTTCCATAGTTATCAGTGTTCTGCCTTTGCCCAACATACTAAGAACTCCACAAATATTTGCTGAATTAGTAAATTCTGATTCCCACAAAACTTGATTATAACAGAGCAAATTATGAGGTTTTGTAGACAGGGAATGTCTTCGTCACCACTGTGTTTTTATTTCTTAGATTCCTGAAAGATAAATCCATACATGTTGATTAAAAAAAAAAAATCAAGAGCTTTAAAAATGAGGTGGGAAAGGCCATGTGTTTAACTTTAAAAAAAATATATATGTGAGCTGTTTTCACTTTTCCCTTCACTGAGGAATTCTAAGACTTGCAAATCTGTTTCTCTTTTCTACCCTTTGTTTTCACTACCTGCCTAAAATGTAACAGCAGAAAAGAATGAAATCAAACCTCAGAACCTCTGGAGACCATTTTTTTCTTTGAAGCTCCAAAGGACATATGTCAATTTCCCCATTCTCACACTCCTTTAAAATAAAAGCAATGGGGAAAATTAAACTGTTTCTCTGTTTGAATTGACTTTCTTCAGGTGTTTAAATTTTGAACACTCTGCATTAAAAATGGAGAGATTATGGGATTTTTTTAAATGGAAAAACTAGTAGAAAATTCTCTTCTGAGTAGATTTTTAAGATTTTATTTATTTTTTTTAAGATTTTATTTATTTGACAGATCCCAAGTAGGCAGAGAGGCAGGCAGAGAGAGAGGGGGAAGCAGGCTCCCCGCTGAGCAGAGAGCCCGATGTGAGGCTTGATCCCAGGACCCTGAGATCACGACCTGAGCTGAAGGCAGAGGCTTTAACCCACTGAGCCACCCAGGCGCCTCAGGTTTTTAACATTTTAGATGAAAGAGATTTCTTAATCAGAGACTATGCACATTATTCAGTTATTCATTCAGCATATAGCAGGGTGTGTGCTAGAGCATGTGTGGTTTGTAGTGCCAAAATGTGAAATATGTTCACAACGTTTGGCATCAGTCTTGGACCGTTCTTCCAAAAGGACTTCCAGTAATAAAAGCATAAAATTCATGACCAAAGATTTGAACATTAATCCTAATTCTTCCACTGAAGTAAGTGATGCTGTTGTGATCAATTTCTATGGGCCTTAACTTCTTTATTTGTAAAACATAATAATCCCTCTTTACATCCCACACTCAGCTGTTAGGAAAGCATGTGAATCCCTGTGCATAAAGCACTCTTAGTACAAAACGAAAAATTACATAGGACGATTTGGTTAATCAAACAATCAGAACAGTTGCAAGACAATTTATAAGGAAAATCCTTGCTTAAGGAAAATACCCTGCAGATACAGGTGCTGAAAGTCTTCAGGGTAAGATGAGTTTTAGGGTATCAAAATGTTGTAAGCCCTGGGAAACATGAGCTTTGAGTTCTGGAGAAAGGCTAATGTTTGAATTATGAGAAGTGACCATTATTCCAGGAGAGGATAATGAAAGACAAATGAGAGTATATAGGACAGGAAAATGGAAGGGCCCCATAAAAGGACAAACTTGGAGAAGCCAGGCTGAGTCCACTGGTAGAATGATTCACCTTGTGGGTGAATGATATCCACGAGACTAATTTGGCCTGAATGGTGAGAGGAGTCATGATAGTCTTTGGAGTGTTAGATGGTATAGCAGGCACGCTAAGACAGTGACAGGGCATGATTTAGAAAAGAGAAGAACCCACTATGTTATGGGACATGTATAAAGCCATGGAGAATTGGATTAACATCATAGCATGGGAATTAAAAGTTGAAAAAAATGATAGCATATTTTGACTAATGGCAAAGATGAGTGTTTGTTGGAAAGGAAACTTAGATTTAGCAAGTGGAGAAAGGCATATGGAATTATTGTATTGATTTGAGATGCATGGAATATTATAAATATATGCATCACAAAATAAGCTATGAAGCCCCCGCACAAAGATGGGCTTCCAAGTAGATATGAAGTCGTATAAATACAGGTATATTGGGAATTGAAATTTCCTTTATGGATCTTCTTAGGCTCAACCACACATTTATACACATGTGGCTCCATAGGTCACAAATTTCATCGGGTTCACCTGGAAGGATATGGAGTTCGGGTACTCAATGGGCCAGTAGAAATACTGGGAGGTTTCCTTTGGTAAAATTCTTGTAGCAGATAGGACTATTCCTTGTTCCTCCAAGCAAGAGAGGGCTATGGACATATAACAAAGAGGACACAGTCCACACGGGTGGGCATGAAGGCACTTTAGCTTTATAAACCAGTGCCCCTTACTGCTCATCCCTATGTAATCTCTGCATATGATTCACTTCCAAAGACCTCCCAAGGTGTATGTCCTGGTTCAAAGGCACAACCTTCACAGAAGTCCAAAGCTATGGCTTCCCAACAGCCCTTGGTGGATTCTCACAATCAAATGATTGCAAGACAACTGATCATGCTTGTCAAGGAACAGGTGAAGAGTCTGGTGTAGGAACCAAAGGCAGTGGGCAAAGTGCGGTGGCCTGGCATATAACAAGTCATTTCCTCTTTTACGGTGCACTCGGTTGGCATTAAAAGTGATACTGTAAAAAGAAAAATACCAAAAGTACCAACTGATACTTAGAAAACTGAAATACCTGTAATGACTTTCAGGATCTGCCTTAGGTTAACAAAACCTCCATTTTGTACAGATTGAATTAAAGTAAAAAAAAAAAAAGTGTAGAGAATAGACTTTTAGTGCATACCTAGATTTAAATAAGGTAACAAAGTTTCCTTTCCTTAAGGAATATATAGCCATTAATCAGATGTGTTAATTACTGTGTGAAAAGGGCCTGATTTCTCCCTTCAGGTTGACCTGGGTTCAAATTTGGACTTTGTTATTACAAAGTACTGCACTTAGGCCAACTTGCAAAGTTTGGTGATTCCATTCACCTAATCTTATTCACCTAATTTCACTCACCTTTTGTAAAAAAATAACTACAGAATTGTGATTAAAATTAGAAGAATATAAAAATTAGTTTTCCTTATTTTCATCCATAATAACACAATTTTCACACTAATCATCACTGAGGACTTGTATTTGTGAATCCAGGCCACCAGAGTATTTTATGTACAAGGCGACTTGCATGAAAGAAATTCAAGTATATTCTGTTTTTCCTGAAATTAACACCTATTTTCAAATTTGTAAATGTCTTATTTATTTAGTGACAGACATCCATTGACTCATTGTAGACAGACAATTTTCATATCATAGTATAAATATTACTTTAAATTACTTTATACTACCCGTGGGATAGATTTTAAAGACCTTTGTGTTCTTTGACATTTTTCTGGAGCACAGAGTTCTCAGAATAGATAATTAATGTCAAAATGGTCTGGCAGGCACATAATGTGGGCAGCTGGGGACATTGTTCTGATACAGCCACTCCTTTGTGAAAGTCTTAGCGGAATCCCTCCACTCGCCAAATGAGCATTTCAATACATATTCTAACACTCAAATGGGATCGATGTAAAAGTTATATTTTTTAAAGCTTTGGCCATTACCCAAAATTAACCCAACTGCAGCATCCAAGGGCACGGTCCTCTGGAAGACCATCCTTACTCCTGACACCTACTGCAAGTTGAACGTTTTTTTTCAACCACACCCTCCGGTTGGATCATGCACTAGAACTCGAACTCACTTGTTATACCCCGTTCATTATAGGAACAGGATTCAGAGTAAAACCAACCAAAGGAAGAGACCCATGGGCTCTACGTGAAGCTTCTCTTGTCCCCTCTCCATGAAGTCAGGGCGCATGACCCTCCCACGAGTGATTCATGAGCAGTATGCACTAGTGCTGCCAACCAGTGAAGCTCGCCTAAGCTCACTGTCCAGAATTTTCACTGGGGTTTCATTACATAGGCATGATTGATTGATTGATTGATTGCCCAAATGACTGAACTCAATTTGCATGCCAACTGATAACCATGTGGCCCAAAGTCCCTACCACAAATCACAGTGTTGGTCTTTCTGGCATGGCCAGACTGTCAGGTGTGGCCATCCCCAACCTAAAACAAAGGTATTTCTTTCATCTATGTTGATTACCTCCCTGAAACCAAGCACTAAAATCAGACCTTTCTTTAGGCAAGGCCACAATTTCTACTAAATTATAAATCATGACATTTCTAAACATATTCATACAAAAAGTTATTTCTAGCCCTAACATGTGATAGAGAAAGAAATCATAAACATGGTAGACATATCCGATACCTTGGATGGATACCAAAGAAAGAGTAGGAAGATATGAATGTCTATCTGAATGACTGATATTAAGTTGAATGGTGCCTTTTGCTCGTTCACTGAAGTATTCAACAAGCTTTCTTAGAGGCTATTTCCAGCACTGTGCTAGGACTTTGAGTTAAGACTGCTGTGATAGGGGTGCCTGGATGGCTCAGTGAAGAAGCATCTGCCTTCAGCGCAGGTCATGATTCCAGGGTGCTGGGATTGGGCTCCCTACTCTGTGGGAAGCCTGCTTCTCCCTCTCCCCCTTCCCCAGCCTGTGTTCCCCCTTTCCCTGTCTCCCTCTCTGCTGTGATAGCTATTCATAGAGCTTATAGTCTATTGGGTGCACAATGGGGGGGTAGCTATCCGTTAAATCACACAAGTTCTCTGAGAGTTCACTCATGATACATTCTTTAAGGGAAAGGCTCAGGATTTCCTAAGGTATTAAATAGGACGATTGACTTAGCCCTTATTTCTACTTCTGCTACCTGACCTGGCCCCAATTACCTCCCAATCCATTGTCTGAATTTACCTGGTCAAGATGAACCTGATCCTACTGTAGTGTTCTACTGACAAGAAAATATGCCACAGAAGTCACCTGATTTCCCAAGATCATAAGGAGGATTGCTTCAATAATTTTAACCTCTTAATTTGTACAGGATTGTAACCTACAAAGTAATATTAAAAATGTGATACAAACTAATCAACTATTTTATTTAGGGTATAACAAGCAAGTCCCTCTTAAAACTATAAATTCAATTCAAAGACATTCAATGCCTATAAAAATAAATTTTAAAACCAATCTATAAGCATGTAGCAAAAATTAATAATTAGACACTATTCTATAAGTTCATTTATTCATATTTAACACCACACTCTATGAATGTCTCTTCATAATTAAGTAGACCTTCAATTCCTACCAATGGTTAGAATTATTATGTAAAGATAAAGCAGTATTTATATTCTGCTGAAATGAAGCAAAAGATCAAACTGATGAAAAAGGTAGGTGATAATACAGAGTGCATTTTAAATCACTGTTGTAAAATCAAGGTCAAGCATGAAGTATTCGAAGCATTCTTCTAAAAAAGAACCTTTTGAAGTTTTTATTCATATTAATGAAATCCTGAGGGTTTGATAAAGTCCACCCTGATTCTGTGGACTATTTTAGAGAAAAGCATTGCCTAACTTTTGCTTTGAATTATTATTTTAGAGAATGGAGATATTTAGGGTGTTAAAAAAATTACTCCATCGGCAAAAACCTCAGTTTCTAACTTTGATGAAAGTTAGTCAAATCACTTCAGTCTTAGCAAAGTTATAAAATGTAGTTTGACGGTCAAAAACTACATCTTCAGAGGCACGTACAGTTGGCCCCGAACAACATGAGGGTTAGGAACAGTGCTTGATTAATCAAAAAGATCTGTAAAAGGGGATCCAAGCAGTCAAAACTATGTTGTTCAAGGGTCAGTTCTGCAGTTGTATGTATGAAAATCACTCGCTTCAAGAATGAACACAAATGCACAACAATTTCTTACAGAAAGCCAATAGGTTATAAAAAAAAATGTAATTTAGGCATTAGTTGATTGGCTAGGAGCCGAAAGCTGGCATTTTTAAAGACTAAAGAAATCTGTTTTATACCAGATAACCTCTCCTTTAATGAAGGTGACTAGATTTTATAAAAGAGTAAGTTCTTTCTTCTGAGTTCTCATTTCAATTTTAGACAAATGCTGAATTATTTTCCCTACACCATCTCTCTCCACATTTTTATTCTGAGAGCCCATGTTAAAAACAGTCTTCGGGAAGATATCCTCAAGCAAGGTGCTTGCAGGTCATGAGGACTCTACGAAACAGATTAAAATCCCATTTTGGCTTGTCACATTTAGGTCCCACTCTTGCTTGTTATCTCCATCTGTCTCCACCATGGAGCTCACCCATGCACCAGACAGAGGAGCAGATGTCACATGTAGGTAGTGTCTACAGTTTCCCAGTAGGACAATCTTAGGCAAGTTACACACCACTTCTGGACTTGGGCATCTTCATATGTACAAGCGGGGTGTTGGACAACAGCTTCTCTGACTTGCTCTCATGCTTCGGATGGTCTGGCCGCTCCAAGTATAAGGCAATCTCTCAAATGCGTGCTTTTGCTCATTTTCTTTTAATTTGCTGTGACCTTCTCCTTTCTTTTTTTTTAATTAATTTTATTTTTTTTTTCAGTGTTACAAGATTTATTGTTTTGCACCACACCCAGTGCTCCATGCAATACGTGCCCTCACTGCATTTTATGTTCTTTATAACTAAATGCATTATTCATTTATTTACTATTTTTTTTTTTAATTTTTATTAACATATAATGTATTATTTGCCCCAGGGTACATGTCTATGAATTGTCGGGCTTACACATTTCACAGCACTTAACAGCACATACCCTCCCCAATGTCCACAACCCAGCCACCTTATCCCTACCCACCCACACCCCCCCGCCCCCCCGGCCACCCTTAGTTCATTTCTT
>CM053604.1:167781829-167807776 GCA_028646535.1 Procyon lotor | reverse complement strand
AGAACCCGTGCATTTCTATACCCCAAAAATGAAGAAACAGAAAGAGAAATCAGAGAATCAATCCCACTTATGACGGCATCAAAAATTATAAGATACTTAGGAATAAACCTAACCAAAGAGGTGAAATATTTGTACTCTGAAAATTATAGAAAACTTATAAAATAAATTGAAGATGACACAAAGAAATGAGAAAACATTGCATGCTCATGGATTGGAAGAATATTCTTAAGATGTCTGTACTAACCAAAGCAATCTACATATTTAATGCAATCCCTAACAAAATACCACCACCATTTTTCACAGGGCTAGAACAAACAATCCTCAACTTTGTAGGTCAACACAAAAGACTCTGAATAGCCAACACAATCTTGAAAAAGAAAACCAAAGTTGGAGGCATCATGATTCCACACTTAAAACTATGTTACAAACCTGGGATCATCAAGACAGTATGGTACTGGCACAAAAAGAGACACATAGGTCATGGGAACAGAATAAAAACCCAGAAATAAACCCAAAACCATAGGGCAAATGAATCTTTGACAAAGCAGAAAACAATATCCTGTGGAAAAAGACAGTCTCTTCAACAAATGTATTGGGAAAACTGGACAGCAACATGCAAAAGAATGAAATATCATACACAAGAACAAATTAAAAATGGATGAAAGATCTGAATGGGAGATGGAACCATCAAAATCTTAGAGGAGAACATAGGCAGCAACCTCTTTGACATCAGTCATAGAAACTTCTTACTAGACATGTCTCCCAAGGCAAGGGAGACAGAGGCAAGGGGAAGAAAAGCAAACAATGAACTTTTGGGACTTCATCAAGATAAAATCTTCTGCACAGTGAAGGAAAAAAATCAACTAAAGTCAGCCTATGGAATGGGAGATGTTTGTAAATGACATATGTGGTAGGGGGTCAATATCCAGGAACAAACTCAACCTACAAAAAACAAATAATCTAGTTAAGAAATGGGCAGAAGACATAAATAGATGCTTTGCTAAAAATAATATCCAGATGGCCAGCAGACATGAAAAGTTGCTCAACATCACTCAGCATCAGGGAAATGCAAATCAAAACCACAATGAGATACCACCTCACAGGGGTTAGAATGGCTAAAATCAACAACACAGGAAATAATAGGTGTTGGTGAGGAGGCAGAGAATGGGGAACACTCTTAAACTGTGGGTAGGAGTGCAAATTGGTGCAGCTACTCTGGAAAACAATATGGAGGTTCTTCTAAAATATATTACCCTATGACCCAGCAATTGCACTACTAGGTATTCACCCAAAGGATACAAAAATACAGATTTGAAGGGTCGCATACACCCTGGTGTTTATAGCAGCAATGTCCACAATAGCCCAACTATGGAAAGAGTAGAGATGACCATTGATAGATGAGTGGATAGATAAGAGGTGATATATATCTACAATAGAATATTACTCAGCCATCAAAAAGAATGAAATCTTGCCAATTGCAAGGACATATAGAGGGCTAGAGCCGAGTATAATGCTAAGCAAAATAAGTTGGAGAAAGACAAATACCATATGGCTTCACTCATATGTGGAACTTAAAAGATATACACAGGGGAAAGAAAAAAAAGAAGGAAGCAGAGAACAGAGTTGATTGAGGGATGGTGGGCTGAGGATGAGCTAGAGGGGTTGGTAGTGGATAGAGGATGGGTATGAAGGGGTGCACTTTCTGTGATAAACAGTGGGTGTGATATGTAAGTAACAAATCACTAAATTCTACTCCTGAAAAAAATATTACACTATGTTAATTAACTAGAGTTTAAATAAATATTTGAAAAAAACAAAACAACTGGGGCATCTGGGTGGCTCAGTTGATTAAGCATCTGCCTTGGCTCAGGTCACAATCCCAGAGTCTGGGATCCCTCTGGGATCCAGTCCCACATTGGGCTTCCTCTCCCTCTGCCTGCCACCCCCCCTATTTGTGCTGTCAAATGAATAAAATCTTAAAAAAAAAAAAATGATGAACAATTGAATAAATAGTACCACCTGACACAGGTTTTAATAAAATCAGAATTCTAAAAAATTTAGTACTGTTGGTCTAGTACTATAAAAACAACTGTGATGTATTTTTTAAAACTATTATTTAATACTGATGATGTTTTTTAAGTTTTAAACATTTGAAATGTACTAAAATACTGGTGTTCTTTTTTTCCTTTATGAGGCTTCATTATGATTGAGGCCCATGGGTGTGTTTTGTTCTGCCAGGCATTTATCAGGAAGGGCCTTTAGAGGGAGGCACATAGGAGCTTTCCAGTTGTTTTTTTGTTGTTGTTTGTTTTTCTTTTTACCAGAAGCTATGGGTCTGATTTTAAAGACTGTTCACTGAGGGGGCAGTGAAAATAAATGAATACAAAGTCACATGGAAAGCACTTGAGAAGGACCTTTTTTGGAGGTGTCAGGGAGGGTTTATGGTTGTGGAGTGCATGGTGGGGTTTTATTTATTTACCTGGATGAGGGAGGAGAATGGAGAAGCTTGTACGGTTTGTACTTGGAGATAAAACACACAATTCTTAAACCTGCGGAGAACATGTCTGCTCTCCAAAGAATCAACAGTTCTCTCAAAGATCTAGAAGGTAGTTATGGAAAATTATCTCTGAAGCACATAAGGAGGCTGATGCAGCCACATGAAGTGTTGAATTAGTCACCATTTTCAGCCTTGGTCCAGATTGTGTAGAATTTGGAGGCTTTAAATACAATTTTGATATAAAATAAACTTCTATAATTATCAACTCATTGTACAGTAGGGCAAGATTGAAGATTGAGATGAAGTGACAAAATCAGACGCAAAAGTAGAAATTCACTTTGATGAATTCTGAGCAAAAGAAAAGCCCTCGTTTTAATTAGACATTCCACATGGTAATATTCTCTATCACTTTATCCTTCTTCCTTAAAGATCAACATGTTGTCTTTCACCTGTAGGCCCACATGGACATGTTTGTAACATACAAGCTATACACGACTTCACTTGTGCAGTTGGGGAGCTTGTTCTGAGAATGAAGACTTCAATATGATGATGCAAGGACCTCATTTAAAGCCCCTTGTAGCATGTTGGAGCTGGACATGGGCACTAGGGAGAAGACATTCTGCATGTGGGTAACCCAAGCAAAGCTCGTGCGAAGAAACCACTACTTCAGGTTCCTTCAGTTACAAAGGAACTTGAGATTGTCAGAATCTGGGGCTGGAAATGAATCGCAAGAATCATTTATGCTTAAAACTAGCCTGAGATGCAAATTCTGAAAAAATTTCCAAGGGAAATGATTGCTAATTAAAGACTTAAACGATAAGATGATTTTTAAGAGAGGATAGTCCTTTCTAATCGGTAGGCTCTTCTTTCCTTCATACTTAAGGCAGTACTTCTATATCTTAGAGGTAAGGGGACTATAAAACTATTTCAGATTCAACATTTCAGATGTCTTGTCTTCTGATTATCTAACATGGGGCTTAAAACCCATCCTCTTGGCTGTCTGGAAACTTTCCTAATGGGTTGAAGTCTGCTTCTGGGTCAATCAAGCTGTTTGCATCTATTTTCTTCTCTAGGATCCTACATCTGAGTCCTGTATCTCTATCGTATATACCTAGGTTTTCATGAGCCATCTATGATTTGGTCCTTAATAATTTATTTAAAAAATAATTTAAGGTTTAGTGTTAGAACCCAATTATGAACAAATTCTTAAACACTGGCACATTTGAGGTAGAGAAGATAATTATGAAACCCTGTATCTGCTAACATGGTTTTGATCTTTAATATAATCATGCTTGTTCCTTCTGGAAACATTACATGTGTTTTCAGAGTAGGTATGAACTTGCCTGTCATTCTTGCTATGTCACGTATGTTTGTTCTCCCCTGATTTCCTAGTTGAAAACCCTAACACGTAAAGCGATGGTATCAGAAAGTGGAGCCATTGGGAGGTGATTAAGGCAGATGGGGAGAGCTCTTAGGAATGGGATTAGTGCCCTCATAGAAGAGTCTCCACAGAGAGCACCCTTGCCCCTTCACATAGGGAGAAGTCAACTATCTACGACCAGAAGGATGGTCCCAGTCAGAACATGACCGTATTGGCTCCCTAATCTTGGACTTCAGCCTCTGGAATTGTGAGAAATAAATTTCTGTGGTCCTTAAGCTACCCGGTTGATGGGGTTTTTTTGTTATAGCAGCTCAGGCAGAATAAGATAGTCCTGAATTGTGTGCCAATACTAAAATGAACTGCATGTACCCTTGCAAAGTTATATTTAAACCACAGGTGATTGGAATCAAAGGTTCTGTATAAATAGAAATAATTAATCATGAATATTAAAGACCTTAAAAGAACCTGTTTCACTAGCACCTGTATTTAGAGATCATATGTATCTGGTTGAAAAAGAAAAAAAAACACACATTTTGTTAAAGTATTATTTTAGTGGCTCAAAACATGTCTGGTCTTTCACGATGAGATTTTTAACTTGTAATTCCTCTGTGACATCTAGATTTCCCCAAGGTACTGTCATATTCCTGAAATGTTTTCTGCCTAGATCAAAGCCCAAGATAAAATTTCAATTACATCAATGAAATGAACTATTCATATGGAACTAATCTTTCTATAAAAACCTCTTCAAATAAAAACATCGGTTTTGAAAGGCAGATAAACCCAATTTATTGACTCGGTTGTGAATTTTATCAGGATATATGTTGTCAACATCCTTGTACTTCTCCGATATACAATAATGAATAGCTGAATATGAAAAGACTGCCCGACAAAGTGTTGCCAGTTATGCAAATTTTAAGCTGGGAAAGTTGGCCCACTAATTACCTGCCTACATGTTATAGAATGGTAGCTCTCATAGAGTTCCATCCCCAAGAGCTCATTCAAAGTAAATGAACAGTAAGCACAATTTAAAAACAGAAAATAAAGTATCTTGATATTGCTACAAGAGTAGGAATTCTCATGCTTGGCAAGACCTGTCATCTATATGCATCTGTGGGTGATGTACTCCACATCAATGAGCAAAAAGTTATGCCAGAAAGAACTTAATTACATTCTATACTGGATGCTAGGAGCCCATATGGCAATTCCTGGGAACGTCCTAATTGAAAGTCACTTAACATTTACAAAGACAACTGAAGTTTAACCACAATACAATTCTTCACATTCCCGGCCAGAAAAGACACCTTTGCTCTCATGGAAAATAAATGATAATGCTATGTAAGTTCTCATGACTCTTCTCAACGTGCTTATTTTCAGTTTGGAACACCTGTCACAACGTTCACTTAATTATAATGCATCTATAATTAAGAATCTGTTAGATTTTCATAGAATATTCAGTTTTGAGAAAATTGCATTAACATGCTGTCAGATTCCAACAGCCTCTGTCTTGGAGTACAAAAAAAAATAGAAATAAAAAAGCAGAAAGACTCATACACAGAGAACAATCTGGTGTTTGCCAAAGGGGGTGGGAAGATGGGCAAAATAGGGGAAAGGAATTAAAAGGCATGAATTTCCAGTTATGAAATGAAACAGGAGGCTGCAATGTATAGCAGAGGGAATATAGTTAATATGCAATAACTTTGTACGGAGATAGTTCTAGCTAGATTTAGAGTGGGGATCACTATGTAATGTATAGAACTGTTGAATTACTATGTTGTACTTCTGAAACTAATATTGTATGTAAGCTATAATAATCAATAATTATATAAATATAATATACATTATAATTTATTATAATGTATAATGTTACATGAACAAAGAACTTGATTTTTATCAGTGTTTCCCAAATTCTAGTTTTCACCAATTTCTGTCCTCTCACTACTCATATCTTATATAACAAGTCTTACCGACTCTACAAAACATCTACCCATTTCTCCCGTGTCTCTTCCATCTCAAGCATGTCTTCTATCTCAGCCCTAGTCCAAGCCATCATCATCTTTTTTTTTTTCAGGTATTTTTTATTGGTGTTCCACTTTTGTTCTTGGCCTCCTGCCCCCCCTTTTTCCATGTTAGCCACAATGACTTCATTAAACAGAAATGGGATCAAGTATTTTCCCTCCAGAGTATTCTTACACCACAACCTATTTCATCTCAAGTTAAAACCAAATTCCTTGCCCTTGGCTACAAAATCCAATGAGACTGTGTCTTGTCTCTAATTCCATTTCACATCACAAACCCCCTGGCCCTTGGTAGTAGCCACCAGCTTGCCCGTGACTTCACTGTATCAGTCTTTGTTTCTCAGGTGTGGCAAGCCTATTTCTTTAGGGTTTATACTACAGAAATGTTCTCTGTCTGTGATGATCTTTGCATTGCCTGGCCCTTGCTGTTACTCAGAACTTAGTCTAAATGTCACTTCTTCGGAGAGACCTTCCATGGCCATTGATCTACCAGCCAGACTGGGACAGGTCAACCCCTAGCTCAGCTATGAATTCAGATGCTCTGCAAAGCCCTGGCCGCCATCCTGCCCTTCTTGTCTGTTTGTTCTGTCTATCCCCACCCTGCATTAGAATATGCATGAGCTTAGGGAATTGCCATGATTTCCCTTGCTGTGACCTCAAGTATTTAGAACAGTGACTGACACATAATAGCTACTGAATAAACATGTATAGAATGAAGAAGTGAAGGTGTTCTATGAAATACATATAGTGGAATCAAGTAGGCTCAAGAAATATTGGGCTAAAAAAATCAGTTTTCTATAGCATTTTTTCAGAATTTTTAATAGAATGTGATCATGTGGTAGCTTCTTAAATGAGTGATTTCCAAAAATTATTTTGACCCCTGGATAATTTTTTTTTAAGGAGCAGCTCTGCCTAGTCTTTGAAGATTACTTAATTTAGAAGTCACTGACACAAACACATCTATCTAAACAGACCTATTGCCAACTTCAAGCTATTTTGATTTTTTTTTAAGAAAATGATCTATGCAAAAAAAGTTTAGCTCATTTTTTTTTCCTTTTTACCAAAATAACTAGATTCCAAGTCTAACTCTGCTAACAACTACTTGTGTTGACTTTCAACAAATCATTTTCATTTTTGTGTCCATTTTACTGATTGTAAAATGAGGGAGAACAAGTTCTGTAGTTTCACCTGAGTCCATATATTTTAGAGCTTCACTTCCATCAAGACTAATAATAAAGAGGAGCAAGCATGACTTGAGGTCAAATAATGAAAAAACAAAAACAAAAAACGTTATAAAAGTGATGACACATGGTTGAAGCACAGATGAGCTCAGTGATCACTGAGGAGAGCACCTGTCTTTTTGGCAAGCTGAACCATCACCTATGCAGACCTTGTAGCTAACCACTTCCTTTCAAACCTCAGCTCAGAGGCTGCTTCCCCCAAGAATCACTTACTGCCATCCAGAGCCCAGATCAGACCTTCTTGCAAGTCTCTGCTTTTTTTGCTCCATGTAATTATACATGGATCCCCATGAATTCTTTCACATGAGTATTCCACTCTAAGTTCTGAGCTCTGTGCAAGTGAGCATCATGGTGTTTGGAAGACTATAACCTCCTTAATACTTCGAAGACTTCTTGGCAAGTAGAAGGCACTCAGTAATATCTGTTGAATAGGAGTAAAAGAAAAACTTTGATATAAAAGAATTTAATTCACTACCATGGTCAATATCAAAGTGCATAGCCATTCATATTCAGATCAGAGTGAGATAATGAGTCTGAAAATTCCTCCCAATTCTGCTCAATTTTGGGTTTATTCAAATGTAATAACTGTTTCAGAGCACATAGTCTCAAGATGAATAGACAGACACACCAGTACAAATGCTAATTGAAATAAAATGATTAGGGGTAGTAAGTTCTCCTTTCATGAATGCCTAATGGAAATTTTAGGAGTTTCTTCATTGAAGTTTGCTATGCTAATAAAATCTATATCCTGCTTCTCCCTAAAATTCTTTGTTCCTAAAACTCTTTCCAGGGTGGGTTTTTATCAGGACAGTCAACAAATGGGCAGCATTACCACACACAGAATTTCTGCCTGTTGGCTCTGAAGGGAGCTTGGTATGAGATCAAGACCTGGGTAATGGAACAGCAAGAAGAAGTCATCAAATACTGAATATCTAATAGCATTTAGAATTAGAAGTTAAATATTATTTCCCAAATACCTTCACAACTGAGAAGAAAACCAGTTTCTCTGGAGAGTGCACATTGATGAGTGATCAGTTTTTCACCAAAGCATGTGAAAAGTTAAAAGAAAAAAAAAAAGGCATGTTGAGAGAATACTGTTATTAGTTATTTCTGCTCCTCGGGGGAGCTGACCCTGGAGTGATGCGGCATGTTGCATTCAGTTGGCTCCATCTGTCTCCTTCTGGAATTATTAACAGCACTGGCAAGCCTGTCTTTGTGATACAGACAAATGATTCTTAGAATTGCCCCAACAATGACCAAAACCACATTAGAATTCCATAAGGAAAGATCTAGGGGATTCCTTATAAATGTGGTATTAAGCTATTAAAACATAAAATGTAGATAGTTAAAAGTTAATTGTAAAGAACAGGCTGGAGGAAAATGATATTTTAATCCTCCTCTGTGCTCACTGCAATAGAACATCCCAAATGTTCTCTTTGTGATCGTGCCATTTTCATTACATTGCGCAATTTAAGGATTTCCTTCAAAATGAGTGTATGACAAGCACAATCTCTACTGACAAAAATACGTTTAGAAAGCTAACGCATTTATGATTGAGCAAGACAAACTAGGTTTCAGAACACTGTCCTCAGACTGCGAGTGCGCCTGATAACATTTCTGGCTCTGTTCACTCATAGGGGATGCTGTGGGATACTGTGTATGAGGTTTCAGATGGCTATCTCACTAAGATAGCATCTTTTCAATTAAAGTTGTACCGTTTAGTAATCAAGAAATATTGAAACACTAAAATGCTCTTTGGATTTTGGCCGTGATGAATTGGCGGAGTTTATTAGGTTTCTTCGATTTGTGTCGCCATGTCCCACATTAACAGATGATCTTAGCTCTATTGCTCTCTGTACAGTCATGCACAGCGGCATCTCAGCATCGACAGACTCGTGTAGAAACCGTATTATATAAAGGTAGGGAAGTGGTAACTTTAAGGTCACATGAGGAAATGGAAATGCGGTTATGCCAGCCAAGTCAAATGGGACAAAGGTGCTGTCCTCATCTGAATCCATGCTCTGCTTTCCGACCTTGCCTGAGGTCCCTTCTCTGAGGACACTGAACCATCTTCCTCTTAATTTAAAATCAGAATAATGTTGCCTGTTCAAAATCCTTTTTTTGTAAAACTCCTCTTTAAAATACTTTCCCTCTATTATTTATATTTTCACAACTAAGTCATTTTTGTAGTACCTCTTAATTGAAATTTGTAATTTGTAAATAATTGTTATAAAAGACAGGATTTTTTTTTTCTTATTCTAAATCCCTAGTCGTGTTTTTCTCTTGCACAGTATTACTTTTTTTTAACTTTTTCTTATTTATATTTCTGAAGTAAAAGCATTCTAAGATGGGAAAAAAATAATTTAAAAAGCCCAGCCACAACAATATGGGTATTTGAAAGAGTCAAAGATTTTAAGTACTTGCAAGGAAATTGAGATTGAAGGACCTTGAACACCACAGATTCGTGACTGTATTTCAAGAGGAAACAAAAATGAGACTAAATCATTGATAGGTGTCTACTCTCTGGACAAGAATCCTGATTTTAATTTTTATCTGAATCAGGTTTGAAATACCCTGCTTTCATTAAAGATAACATGACAACCTATCTGTAGTGGTACAGAGGAAAGCAGAAACTGATATTTGGAGAAGAGAAGAAAACCCAAATAAGAACTGAGAATTCCTTCAATGAACTATACATTTAAGTTGTTCTTGATCATTGGGAATATCTCCTGTAATGCTTTATATTCAAATTAAAATATCAGTTATTAAATCAATATCCTAATTATTGAGGAGAGGACTTGCAGTTTGATGATAGTTGAACCTTTCTGATGACTTCAAAAGCAATTTCACGGGGGGTGGGTAGCTAATGGTAAATTTCATTAAGTTTTGTAGGAAAGTAGCTAATGTAGCTACCCAAAGCGGGTAGCTAATGGTAAATTTCATTAAGTTTTTTAGGAAAGTAAATAATCACAGTAATCTATCAGAAAATTTTAATTACAATATTCTTGTGTTTTCCAGGTTTTTATGTCATTAATATTTGAATTGTGCCATTACAATACTAATTTTTATTTGGTTCTGATTTCTCTCCATAAAAGTATTGTTCTCAGCATTGGGGCAATTTTATATAGAAGAGCATTTCATCAGCATTGAAAATAACTTATGTTCAACTCTTTGTTATAATTATTTTATATTTTTATATCATAACTATGACATAATTTTTTCCTGAATGGTATATCTCATGTTTCTACCTCAACAAAAACCTTTCCATCTTCATATCTAGAATGACTTTCAATGAATAAGCATTTTTATGTCCCGTAAGTGGTGACAATTGTTCCTCGTCAAGTTGATAGAGCTTTGGACAATGATTTCTTTAAAATGCATTGGAAAGATCCTTACCATATGGTGTTGTGAGACAACTTTGAACAGGAACTAGCTGAGTTGTAGTTGCCTCTTGTCCAGTCTTGTGGTGCTGGCACTGAGTGGACAGCTAAAATAATGTGGCTGTGTTTGTGTCCCCTTGATAGATACCGAGAGCAAGCTTCCTCAAAAGGGAGGACAAAGTGGTTTGGAAGCCAAAAGGTTTCTTCTTTGACCACCAAACATTAAGAAAGAGTTTAGCTGGAAACGCTATGCTTACACCATTTTTGTGCTATATCAAGTTTAGATAGTGTTATCCATCGATGATCTGGTATTCTTTCCAATCATTCTCCCCATGTAGTTACCAAACCTGCTTGCCAGTTTGGGGGTCTCCCCTTAGGAAGATGTGTGGGAGTGCCTCCAGATCCTTGTGGGAATTCCCAATGCCTGAATGCAAAGTTATCTTCCCAGGGGACATACAGTTTCTCCAAGAAGCAACCTCCGATCTCTGAACTAGAGATCGTACAGTATCGCACAGTGTATTGCTGCTCTGTATATGGTTTTAAACCCCATCCTCTCCTTGGGGAAAGAACTTGTCTGGAATGATTCAGAAAGACGAGAGCTAGGTCTCAGAACAGTGAGGTAATTCACATGTACCGAACTAAGCGATATTGAACCTAAACCCAATGACACACACACTACATGAAACAAGTGATATCCCACAAAAACCTTGATTCAGTTATGATTACAATTTAGAATTAAGCAGATTAAAAGCCTGTCAGGAGGGAGTGACATTTGTGCAAAACAAACAAAACAAAACAAACGGTAAAATCCATTTTAACTCTGACATCTGGGAATTTTGACTCCTATTGCCTTTTAAATAGTCCCATAAAAAATGAAGGTTCTAATATTAACATATCAGCCATTTTATATAATTTGGTCAAAGTGATGCTTTGAGGTTCTCATTCACGAGATACTGCCCTACTTGAGTGTTAGCATACGGAGGTTGTCGTGAATAAAAAGTTCTGTAAGAGAAAACAAAACAGATACCAGCCCTTCATCAGTTACTTTAGATGAAGTTACTCCTTTCTCGGGGTGAGGTTGGGTGAAATTAGGTCCTTGAATGTTTAACATGGACAGACAGGAAGAGAGCTAGCACTTAGCGGATTCTCATTCTTATTAAAGGTATGTCCATGAAGGATACAATTCCCTTACATCAGTTCCAAGGTCTGTGGTCAAAGAAAACATTGGCCAGTTATTCCAGTATAGATGTGCATGACAAAACTTACTTAACCCTTAGAAATATCCTTTTGACATATAGATGAATCTTTGTAATAGAAAAGGAGATTGTAACCAGCACTCACTTCTACATCTGAGCCCCAGGCTTGAGCTATATTTAGCCACCGCGGGGTCAGAGACATATTGAAGTAGCATGAACTTTGATCTCAAATGACTATCTCTGTCCCAACCGGCATGTGTTTCTAAGAGCAGAGATGGGATATAATGCCAAATGGCAGAAGCGAGATTTGAGGTCCTGAGGACATAGAAAAATTTTAAAAACAACATAGTGGACCTCCCCAAGATACCGTTACTGAAAATGTTGTTTGAAATGATTGACAAGGTAGTTTAAAAGTCTTAATAGAAAATCTAGGATTTGTGGAATTTTCTATGGACTGTGAGAAAATACTTTCATATGTAGGCATAGGGGTGCCTTTTCTTGAGTGACAAGATTTGTGTGCTGAAACGCCTGCCCCTCTCCTTAAAATCCTATGTGGCGTTCCCCCACTTATCAGCTCAGACTTCGCTCTCTGATTGCATCCTTTGCAGGCTAAAACAAAACAAAACAAAACAGTGCTTCCTTCACCATTGGTTTAGGGAATTCTAGTCCACAAGCCTTGTTCCAACCTCATGGAACTAGCTGTTTTTCTGCCCCTTAGAAAATGCACACATGGGCATACGGTTTTTCAAATGTATAGATCATGCCAGTGATACTCAGGTATTTATTAATTTTTTGATAGTGTTGCTACCCACAGTTCTTGTCCTTGCCTGCCCCCCACCCCAATTTACATTTCTTCTCTGGGTGTCCAGCCAGCTAGCCTACCCTGCTAGGCTAATTCCTTAAAATTAATCATTTTCTATATACATACACGTATCCTGTTGACTGCTTCTCCGGAGATTCCTAATACAACACACTATGGGCTTATGTCACCCCTTGCTTCGAACAGACAGATTAGCTTTGAGTTTTTTTAAAAATATTTGAACTTCCAGATGTAATTTTATTCAGAGACAAGTCTCTACTGATTATGAAAGAAAAACGTTTGTAAGTCAATATTCTGCAGTGCTCTGGGGCATGAGTCAGATACTGGGAGTGAAAAAAATATAGATATGTATATATAATACAATCATACACCTGAAAAGCAAATGAATCAAACAACTACCTAACAAAATAAAGAATCGGTGTTGTGCATTCCAAACTCATCCCAGGCCTCGGGTTTCTGGAATTGAGTGTGATATTGCTTGATGATGCACACCGTCATCGTGGCATAGGTTTTACCGACGTGTGTATTAGCTCATCAGAGATACCTCCGCAAATAATGGCATGGCTTAAATAACAGAAATGTATTTCTAGTAGTTCCGGAAGACAGGGATTGAATTATCTGCAGAGTTGGAATCTCAGAGTCCTCTGAGATTCATCTTCCCCTTATGTCTTCCCAGAGTCCTACTTTTATTTTCTTATAAGGATACTCGTCAAATTGGATAGGGCTTAGTTATTTCAACTCATCATAACTTAGTTATTTCTTTCGAAACTATCTCCAAATCTGGTCACAATAGAAAGTATTGAGGGTTAGGACTTTAACATGGAGATTATTGAGGAGGACAGTTCAACCCATAACAATTTGCATCCTGCTGGTCTAATACCCACTGTTTGCATTTAAGTAGGGGAGTGTGGCCTCTGTGGCTATCACCGTGGCATTCTTTAGCACCTTTCTTAGATGTCTGAGTGATCTCTCCTATCTGGGAGATGCTCAGCTATCCTGGGTAACAGCAGTACCTCACCATTCTCACAAATCTGTGCTTGTTTATCCTTTGCAAAACAGTCAATGTTTTCATGCACATTACACGACCAGGAGCGGTACAATATGAAGTCCATATCCAATGCCATGGCTGTCCTATGGTCCACAAGCAGGCATGTGAGTTAGCAGAGTTCGTGATGCTGAACTGACCAAGTTTTTGAAGAATCAACCAATACAAGTCAGCTCCGATCATCTTAAACATATGAAATAATATTGATTCATCTGCTGTTTATATGATTTTGTAAGAGATTTTGTGGAGCAAATACTTTCCCCCCAGTTTTACTGAGACATAATCAGCATATATTTGTTTAAGGTGCACAATGTAATGATTTGATGGTATTTGCATAAATTGCAAAATGATTACCAGAATAAGTTAACATCCACAGCCTCACATGGGCAAAAATTTGTTTTTCTTGTGAGGAGAAATTTCAAGGTCTCTCTTAGCAAATTTCAAGTATACAATACAGTATTGGTAACTGTAGTAACCAGGCTGTACACCACAGCCCCAGAACTTACTTATAATTGGATGGCTTTCTTTTTTTTAAAGGTTTTATTTATTTGACAGAGAGAAACACAGTGAGAGAGGGAACACAAGCAGAGGGAATGGTAGCGGGAGAAGCAGGCTTTCCGCGGAGCAGGGAGCCCAATGTGGGGCTCGATCCCAGGCCCCTGGGATCTGACCTGGGCTGAAGGCAGACGCTTAACAGCTGAGCCACTCAGGGGCCCCCGGATGGCTTTTTAAAGACAAATTTCAACCACCTTTGCCTCTTGCCATCACACCCGACCCATTGCCTCTGTCAACAACCAGTCCATCTTCAGCCATAAAAAAGAAGGAAAGTATGGCATCTCTAACAACATGGGTGGATCCTGAAGGCATTATGCTAAGTGAAATTAAATCAGAGAAAGATATTGTATGATCTCACATATATGTGAAATCTAAAAAATGTCAAACTCATAGAAACAGAACAGACAAGTGGTTGTCAAATACCTCTAAAGCTAAAATCTTAAATATGCATTATTTAATCATTCACTTATTGAAAAAAAATAGGACCAGGAGTATATTATGCTAAGTGAAATAAGTCAAAGAAAGATAAATTTCATATGATTTCACTCATATGATGAATGTAAAAAACAAAACAAATGAACAAACAAACCAGACTCTTAGGTACAGAAGACAAACTAGTGTTTGCCAGATGGGAGGTGGGTGGAAGGATTGGGTAAAATAAAGAGGATTATGAAGTACAAACTTCCAGTTACAAAATGAGTTATGGAGATGAAAAATACAGCATAGGGAATATAACCAGTAACATTGTGATAATGTAATTTGGTGACAGATGGTGACTACAGTTATCATGGTGAACACTGAGTAACATATAGAATTGTCTAATCACTATGTTGTACACCTGAAACTAATAACACATTATATGTTAGTCGTAATTCAACAACAACAACAAAACCCTATTCAAGCCCTGTACTTAATATGTTCCTGCGCTAATATCTGATGATATATAGTAAAGCCAAAGCCAGACATGGCTTCTCTCCCTTTGGTACTCACAATCTTATGAGAAAAAAGAATATTAATGAAACAATTCTGTAAATATGTCACAACTGCACTTGTGAATAATGCTACAAAGGAGAGGTAATAAGGCTGTAGGAGTGACCTGTGGTTGAACTGAGACGTGAAAGACGACAGACGTGTACCTGGATGAGGAGGATAGAATTATTCCAGGTGGAGGGAAAGGCACGCTGAGCTGACCAACTGTGGGAGGTGCCAGGTAATTGCCAGGAAATGACAGGGTAGCTGGAACCCCCAAAATGAAGACATATTGGGGTACAGTGTAGCTGGTAGGTCATGCTAGCGATTGTTGCCTTTATGTCAGCCACAGTGGAAAACAATTTCATACAGGCAGGATGGGAGCAAGGCACAATTACATTTGGAAGGATTTGTTTAGTGGCAGAATGAGTGATTTGGGGGTGGGAGATAGAGACTGTGTTTGGAACGTTTCAAAAGGCTATCGTAATAAACCAGATGTGACAATCTGATAGTTTGGACTGGGAGATATATAAAGAAGTAGACCAACAGAGGATGTGTTAATATAAAATGGTAATGGAGATGTGAGGGAAGTTTCTACTGTGAGATAGCTGGTGATGTCATTTTCTGAGCTGCAGAAGTATTGTAGCAGAAGAGTACACAGGCAAGAGACAGACTTAGTGTGTCTGTGGGCATACATAAGCATACATGTACACCCATGTATATATATTATCAATGCATACCTAACATGTGTCTAATATGTATATCTTGCTATTATATAAACATATTATATATGTACATATATATAAATATATATATCAGGGAGTATAGTGTCTCCAGCTTTGTATATATGCGTGTGTGCATATATATGTGTATGTATATGTATATAATATGCATCTATGTATATATGTATATTATAGGTATGTAAAGTATATGTATATACATATGGTTAAAGGTGCTTTTGAAAGTTGAATAGGATATTTCAAATATGCAGATCAATGGATCAAGAATTCCTAGGAGAAATGTGAGCTAGATTTATTAATTTATAAGAATTTGTAGCTGATCATTAAATATATGGACATATTTGTGACTTCATGGGGGAAGAAAATGAGAGGATTTGAAAGTAGTGTTAAGGGATGCCAACATTTAATTGTTTAAAAGAACCATACACGATGAGCAAGTGGGATTTATTCCAGGCACGCAGCATAGTTCAACATCCACAAAATCAATGTGATGCACCACATTAAAACAATGAAGGATAAAAATCATAGCATCATCTTAGTAGGTGTAGAAAAGCATTTGACAAGAGTCAACATCCATTTACAAAAAAAATTCTCAATAAAATGAAACCATACTTCAACATAATAAAGGACACATGTGACAAGTCCACAGCTAACATCACACATGGCAGTTTAAAGCTGAGTATTTTTCCTAAGATCAGTAACATGACAAGGATGCCAAATGGTGCCACTTTTAGCCAAGACAGTACTAGAAGTTCTAGCTAGAGCAAATAGCAAGAAAAAGATAAAAGTCATCCAAATTGGATAGGAAGAAGTAAAAATGTCCCTACTTGCAGGTTACATATTATATATAGAAAACCCTAAAGACTTCACCAAAAAACAGAATAAATATATTCAGTGAAGTTGCAATATACAAAAGAAATATAGAAAGAAAATCTGTTGCAAAAAGCATTTTTTTTGCATTTTTATACACTAAGAACAAATTGTCAGAAAGAGAAAGTAAAAATCCAATCTGCAATTGCAACCAAAATAATAAAACATCCAGGAATAGATTTCACCAAGGAGATGAAAAAAAACTGTATGTTCAAACCTAAGACATCGTTGAAAGAAAAAACAAGACCCAAACAGAAGATCTGTGCTCATGGATTGGGAAACTTTTGTTATGGTGTCCATACTACCCATTCTACAGATTCAACACAATCCCCATCAAAATCCCAACAGCATTTTTCACAGAAATAATCAGAAAATATGTATGGAATTTCAAAAAATTCTTAATGGCCAAAGCAATTTTAAGAAGAACAAAGTGGGAGTCATCAACCCTCTTGATTTCAAACTATATTACAAAGCTATAGTAATAGAAACTGGATGATATTGACATAGAAACAGACTTAGATCTATGTAACAGAGAAGAAAGCATAGAACTAAACCCACAATTCTATGGTTATTTTATGTCAAAGGAGGCAAGAATGTGCAATAAGGAAAGGACGGTATCTTTAACACACGGTCTTGGGAAAAGTGGACAGCCACTTTAAAATAAATGAAAATAGACTACAGTCTTACACTATACACAGAAATTAATTTTAAAAAGTCAAGACTTGAAGGTAAGGCCTGAAACTATGAAACTCTTAGGGGGAGACAGACACACACTATACTCCTTGACATCAGTCATGGTAAGGTTTTTATTTGACACCAAAAGCAAAGGCAACAAAAGATAGAATCAACAAGTGGGACAACATCAAACTAAAGTTTCTGCACAGCAAAGGAAACCATCAACAAAATGAAAAGGCAACTTACCGAATGGGAAAAAAAATATTTGCAAATTATCTGATAGGGGGTTAATGACCAAAATATATAAAGAACTCATATAAAACAAACAAAAAGTTGACTTGTGTAGCAAGCAATGGATTTAAAAAAAAAAAAAAAAGTAGAGGATCTGAATAAACTTTTTTTTCTCCCAAAGAAGACATGAAGATAACCAACAGGTACATTAAAAGATGTTCAGTGTCACTAGTCATCAGGGAAATGCAAATCAAAACCACAGGATTTTGCCTCACTGTTAGAATGACTTACCAAGAACCATAACTTTTCTGGTTACCAACTTTTTTGGTACCAGAATAATTCTGGTCTTAAAAAAATGAGTTTGAAAGAATTTCACAAGGATTCCACAAGAAAAAAGTACAGGCGAATACTCCTAATATACACTTAGCAAAAATCAGCAAAATATTAGCAAACCAAATTCAGTAATACACTAAAAGGATCATACATCATTTCCTTTAGAGTTAGGACATATATCTAGAAAAATGTTGTTATAGCTGATGTCAGAGAAATTATCTGTGCTCTCTTCTAGAATTTTTATGGTTTCAGATCTCATATTTAGGTCCTTAATCTATTTGAGTTTATTTTTGTCTATGGTGAAAAATAAGCGGTCCAGTTTCATTCTTTTACATGTTGCTGTCCAGTTTTCCCAACATCATTTGTTGAAGTGGCTTTATTTTCCCTATTTTATATTTTTGTGGCCTTTGTTGAAGATTAATTGACCATATAGTTGTGGAATTAAAAAAAAAAAAAAGCAGTAACTCTTGGCAAGGATATGGAGGAAAGGGAGCCCTTGTGCACTGTTCTTGGCAATGGAAATGAATGCAGCCACTATGGAAAACAGTGTGGAGTCTCCTCAAAAACCTAAAAATGTGGCCTATAAGACCAGCTTTTGTCCTAGCGAAGTCTGAGAGGTCACAGGTACTTGAACCAGTGATGACTTGACATTGAGGGAGAAAACAATGCCACAAGCTGTCCCTCTGCACATTCTTGGAGGTGAGAGTGTAAGAGCATCAGCAATAAGCAAGAATGAATTTCCCTGGGGCACCTGGGTGGCTCAGTCAAGTATCTGCCTTTGGCTCAGGTTATAGATAGATGATAGATTAGACTGAGATATAGAGATAGACAGACAGACAGACAGATTAGGTTAGATAGATTAGATAGATATAATGGGGCCATTAACAATATCCAGATCCGGGGCGCCTGGGTGGCTCAGTGGGTTAAAGCCTCTGCCTTTGGCTCAGGTCATGATCTCAGGGTCCTGGGATCGAGCCTCACATCGGGCTCCCTGCTCAGTGGGGAGCCTGCTTCCCCCTCTCCCTCTCTCTGCCTGCCTCTCTGCCTACTTGTGATCTCTCTCTCTGTCAAATAAATAAATAAAATATTAAAAAAAAACAATATCCAGATCCTATATCCTATGAAAACCCATACATCTAGGCCCACTACTTATGGACCCAAAGATTAGAGTAATATGAAAAACTGGTTTGTGGTTCTGAATGATTGGATCCCTAAATGTGTGACCTTACATTATTCACTCACTCTTTCTGCAGTATCCTCCCTGTATCAGAGGAGGGATCTAGGAGAATTTTCTAGAAGTAGTATGTGCTCTGGTCTTTACATATATCGCCACCTTTTTTTCCTACCAGCTCTTCGGATTCTGACCTTATTTATAGTCCACACACATCAAAGTAGTGTGAGTGTGTGAGTGTGTGTGTGTGTGTGTGTGTGTGTGTGTGTGTGTTTGCTGTGAGTCCTGGAATCTGGCTTGATTCCCCTGGGCCTCTGCAATTCCAGCCTCCACGTATTACAGTTCTCTTCCCTCACGGTATTTTTGGATGGCTTCTTGACAATTAGGTTACACCTCAAACATCACCGCAGGGACCTTTCCTAATTATAGTGGTCACCCAACAGTTCCAACACCCATACCCTAATCTATTACCAAATCTGTTTTCTTCATTTTGCTTATCATCCGTTCTTACAATGTAACTTCCACAAAGATTAGGACTTCACCTTTTTATCCCCAAAGCTTAAGAATGGCATAGAGAAATTACCAAATTACTTAAAAATAATTACATCCAATTTATTTATTTTGTTTTAATTATTATTCTTTTTTCTTAAGATCTACAGCAAAATACAATAAAAGTCCCCTTGATTAGTAGATTAATCAATCTAATGAGAGATTACTGTAGATTAGGCATTCAATCTACAGTATTGTATCCTGTCTCACACCATAAGATCCCCGACCAGATGATGGTCCTGGACCAGATGATGGTCCAGGTCAACATCTGGACCTATTATATGGTTTCGTTTCTCAGTCTCTTAATTTGGGAATGGTTGTGTAGAATGAAATAAAAGGAAGTGTAGCACAGTGTGTCTCCTTTTAAACACCTGAGTGCTGCCCTCCGTAGGAAAGCTTAGATTTGTCCCAAGAGAATCTGATGACAAAATGGGAGCCCAACAAGTGAGAGTAAAAGGAAAGAACATTTTTGACTCGTGTCCAGGAAGAAATTTCTAAGGATCAGAAGAGCCTTTTGAAGTAGTAAGTGCCTTAGTAGAGTCTATAAGTGTAAATGCAGTAGTCATTGTCTGTCACAGGTATTAAGAGACTGAATCATTGGGTGAAACATTGAAAGAAATGCATTAAAGGGTCATTCCAAAGCTAAGCTCCCAGAAATCCTAGGTTTCTTTGATATTAAAGCTCTACATACATTTTTATGAGCATTTTCTTCACTGTTAAAAAGAACTATTATGAACAGCTTGCTTCCCTTTTACTTAATGTTTTCTCAACATGCCTAAGCCATCAAAAAGGTTTCATGAAGTAACTAAATGCTTCTGTAACTTTGAATCTTTAAAAAAAAAAAAAAAAAAAGCAGCAGCATATATTAGCCAAATGGTGAGGCAGATGTTCAAAAATGCCAATGCTCAAGGAAGGGATTAAAATGCCAAATAGGATCTTAACTGTCCCTTTAACAGAAATATCCTTGAAAATTGTAGGGTGCACATATTCTGAGGGAGAAGTTTGTAAATAAGCAAAGTAGATAAAATGGTCTCTGTCTTAACAGCAAGAATGTCTATTTCCTTGACCATAGCAGGCATTCAACAGATTATTGACTGAATGAAAAGAATTACACACATGAAAATATGGTGCAGGAAATCTATTCCTATAACTCAATCAAAATGCACACGTGCCTCATTGTTTCAGGATGACTGCATGTGTATTTCCTAAACGGTGACGTCAGTTCTTCATTTCATGAGATAGAGGGTGAAATCCCAGGACAAATTCAAATTCCTCCTGGTTGATTTGAATCCAGGTATTTATAGAAGGGACTGTGCCAGGCAATTCATTACTGTTGGCTACCCTAATGAAAGAATGCATCAACCCAATGGTTGAAATTGGGTTTTTACTCTATGTGATGCAAACAAATACAACGGAATTTTAATGAGCTTTTGGTTTGGAAAAATTTTAGTTACACAGTTTTAAATACTTCATGAGCTTAATTTTGAACTACCCTCAAAAGTAAACTAAAAAAAATTAAATGGTAAACTAAGCTGTTGTTAGATATATATTCTAACTGATTTAACCATACTTTGACTTTGCGGCTCCCACCTAAAGCTAGCTTTTTGATCAGTGGCAATGAGAGAAGAGACCATTGACAGCCTTTCACAGTAAAGACCAACTGCTATATTACCCATTACTCACTCATTATTTTCTATGTCTTTTGCTTGTAAATTTCCACTTAGTATATTAGCCAATTAAATTTGGTATTCATTGACTAAAATACACAATACCAAACTACACAAACTCACTAACAACTTAAAGTTATGTCACAAACATGCACATAACACTGAAACGTAGTAAGCATGTGCAAGTTGGTGTACATCTCTGTCCAAACACTAAGTATGCACAGTTCTTGCACCTCCTCAGAGGGTCATAGCCCTTGGATTGACAAGCACTGGCCATGGCTTAGCCTCTTCCACCAGGAATCTTTGTCCCAACTCAAGTTGTACTTACCCCCAAAGTAAGGGGGAAGCTGGTATTTTCCAAGAAGCATTTATTTCCCTGTTCTTTACGGCAGTAATTTTTATGGTGAGTTAACTTAACACTGGTTCTTAGATCTCATATTTGACGAAGCACAAAATGACTATAACTAGACAATACACAGGCTTTTTGCCCTCTATTATTTCACAAAGCACCGCCCAATTCAACCGACATGTTCTACTCCTTCGATGACTTCGGGTTTCTTTAAGCTTTTCTTGATGACATGAGTAAGTAGTGCCCTTATTCAAGCGTCTGTGGTAGAGTTGTGCCCACTTGAAATCCAAAATGAATTCCAAGTCTTCCCATGAGACTCAGACTTCTCATTCTAGAATATTCTATGTATCAATACACCCTGAGTAAGTTAAATTTTGGTTAACCATCCATGTCAGAACTACTACTACTACTCTGTGAGATCCCAATGATTAGTTGGTGTGTGTTATGCTCATTCCCCCATTCTGAGCAGATTTAAGACATCTCACTTGTGCATCGCACCGTCTCTGGGTTCTAATCTTGGATCTCCTTCAGAGATCCTTGCAGATCCTAGCGACCCAGTAGTACACGTAACACCATCTCCTGCCCGCATGGAACTTACATAAAGATGATGCTGACAGCTACAGTTTCCACTCCTTGGAATACTGGTGAGTGACTTTGGGTTTCAAAGAGAATTTGGAACTAAACCCAAACTAATAAGAAACTGACAAAAAGTGTCAATATTCAAAATGGCAAAAAAGCAGTTACTATTTGGTTTCAAAATGGTCTTTTAGAAAGTGATAAAAGGAGTAATTTCTCAAAGATCCAGTGACAGATGGCCACTGCCATAAATGGGAATATAACAGCATTTGTCTTACAGACCTGGTGTGAGAAGTAAAAATATGAAATTTCCTAAACGCACTAAAGACTCTGAAGAATTAGACAAAACTACCAATAGTCAATGTTACTCAATTAGTTTCCTCGATTTGATTCTAAAACAACCCTCAGACATAAAGACTGTTGTTACAGCTGGCCCTTGACCAACATGGATTTGACTTACATGGGTCCACTTGTGCACAGGTTTTCAATAAATATATATACAGTACTATAGACGTATCTTCTCTTTCTTCGGACTTTAACATTTTCTTTCCTCTAGCTTACTTTACTCAAATAATACAGTATATAATACATATACAAATGTTATTAATTGTTAAGGATTCTGGTCACACAAATATTGAAAGAAACTTAAAGTCAGTGTGTGTTTCACTCAAATATTAAAAATGGACAGCCAAGGATAAAAATGGCAAATTCTACCCAGACCATACTATGCACATTATTTAACATATAACAGGCTTGGCAAAAATATGAAAACAGAAGATTAAAAATTAATTTAAAAAAGTCAATTAAAAATAATTGATATTTATATTAAAAATTAAGTGATTAGTTTTTGGGAAGGTTTGAATAAAAAATAGAATGACTGGGGGCTCCTGGGTGGCTCAGTCGTTGAGCGTCTGCCTTCTGCTCAGGTCATGATCCCAGAGTCCTGGGATCGAGCCCCACATCGGGCTCCCTGCTCGGCAGGAAGCCTGCTTCTCCCGCTACCATTCCCTCTGCTTGTGTTCCCTCTCGCACTGTGTTTCTCTCTGTCAAATAAATAAAAAAAATTTAAAAAAAATAGAATGTAAATCACAAATACTTCTATGTCAACACATCAAGTTGGAAACCCAAATATTTGAATCAAAAAAAAAAAATGCTAGGATATCACGGCATGCACCTTAAAAAAAAAAAAAAAGGCGGAGTGGCAGGATGCCTGGGTGGCTTAGTCCGTTATGTGACTGACTCTCTTGCTTTAGGTCATGACCTTAGGGTCCTGAAATTGAGCCCCAGGCTGCTCCACATTCAGTACAGAAGTCTGCTTGAGATTTTCTCTCTCCCTACATCCAACCTGCTAACACTTTCTCTCTTCCTAAAATAATTTAAAAACAAAACAAAAAAAAGGTCAGACAACAAAGCCAGAGAAAGAACTCCACTGTGGGGAGGAGGCTAGGGTCTATTCGGATGTGCGTGGTCTTAGGGAAACACCTTAACCTATAGGAGTCTCAGATCCATCATCTGTGAGAATGACAATAACACTCAGTTCAGAGAGTTGTTTTAGAACTCAGATACAACGTATGCTTGGAAATGATAAAGTAGAACACATAGGGTGAGTAAAAATTAGAGTAAACTAATTGAAACTGAACAGAATTTTCCAGTATTGCATCCCTACAAGTTTTAGGAGAACCCTAATGATGAACTGAGAAAACATGTTCCAGTTGCTTGGCCAAATATCTGGCATCCAGCACTCATTCTGTCATGACTTTAACATAATTAAATTCCTGTCTCATTCCTCACAAGGCCATCTAAATGGGGCCTCCTCTTGTCTTTAAATATATATAAAAAATCAGTCTTTGGGGAATAAGACAAAATCTAGAAAAGGTCTAATCTATGGCCATACCACCAGAACACACCCAGTCTTGTCTGATCTTGGAAGATAAGCAGGGTCAGGCCTGATTGGTACTTGGATGGGAGAACAGGTCTATTTTTATTTCCCCTCTTTAAGAAGTTCGGAAAGTGAGCCTGCCTGATCACTCATATCTCTAGCAAGCAGCATAGCAGACAGGTCAAAGCTGATTTTTCAAAGAATCAAGGAAAAATCAATAAGGATTTTGGAGATCAACTCAAGTTTTGGGGGTAAAAGGGAATGACAAATATTTGCAGATATCCCTAGAAGCCCTATTGAGTAGATATACACACACCTCACTTTTCAAGCAAATTATTAAAAAAAAGAATGATTTTAGGACTCAAGTCTGTGATCCGTAGTGGGAGCATTAGAGCTGATTTATGTGCTCAGGGAGTACACTCTGTTTGGTGATGTGACTAACAGTAACTTTATCATTTCTTAGCAGAATTGTCATCGGGAAAAACTTGGATTTTTAAGAAAGCAATAACTATGGACCAATGTCATTTAAAAAGGCACATGGGGAGACCTCATACCTGCAGGTGGAGGGAGTCCTCTGAGCAGGCATCTGGGAACTCAATATTTGAATTCATCATTGTCTGGATTTGAAACCTTACTAGCTTTATTTCCAATAGGGAGAAATGCAGAGCTTCATTGGCAATGAGGTTGTGTGACCTCAGTGACTTCTCAGTGAAATATCCTCTGCCTTCTGGAATAATCAGAAGGGATTTTTTTTGGAAGGAAAAATGTGTCTTAACACAGGTTAAAGCTTCTTTAAGTGGTAACTTCTTGAAATTCTTACCGCTACTTCTCTGTGCATTTAAAAATTAGGATTCTAGTCCCCCCTCTTTTCTTTTTAATTAACTCTGATTTCAAATAAGAAAGATTAGGATACAACACAAGCTTCAAAAGTAGACACAGGCTCATAACATTCCAGCTTTATGATACGATATAGTGAAGGCTTCTAATGAATCTACTGTCATCTTGAGAATGCACAGGTGCATTTGAAATAAGTGTCACCTCTATGGATATTTGTTAAGAAAGGAACAATTTCCAAGAATTAGGAATCCTATATGGTTGGAAAAAATAGAACATGTCTATGGATATCGTTGTGAAGTCAGGAATAATTTCCAAGAATTAGGAATACACGTTAAATAAATATGTGTACATCCTTATTGGGCCAACTGAACAATTAGATGACGTAGACAGGCTTCTTCAGCTCCAAGTTTCTTCAGGTGTAACACTGGGGTAATGCTGGGGTAACACTGGGGTATACTGCATAAGACTGTGGTGTGGGGTAACTGTGTCAGCAGCAAGTCTACATCAACTTGACATACGAACCCGTAACAACAGCTAACATTTGTGAATATTTAACTCACCCTATTCCTTAAGAACAAAACCCTCGGCCAAATAACTTTTATTTATTTATTTATTATTTTTTAAAGATTGTATTTATTTATTGGACAGAGAGAGATCACACGTAGGCAGAGAGGCAGGCAGAGAGAGAGGGGGAAGCAGGCTCCCTGCTGAGCAGAGAGCCTGATGTGGGGCTCGATCCCAGGACCCTGAGATCATGACCTGAGCCGAAGGCAGAGGCTTTAACACACTGAGCCACCCAGGTGCCCCCCCAAAGAACTTTTTAAAATGCAGTCTTCCATGTGGTGTGTACACACACAGAGACACACACACACACACACACACACACACACACACACACACACACACACACACAATGGAATACTATGCAGCCATCAAGAGAAATGAAATCTGGCCATTTGCAACGACGTGGA
>CM053604.1:167768342-167781329 GCA_028646535.1 Procyon lotor | reverse complement strand
TTTGGGAGGGAAATTGTTTGCTGTCATCTGAAAAACATTGTACAGAGTACCTGGAAGTCCCAGAACTCATAGGGGGTGTGTGTGTGTGTGTGTGTGTGTGTGTGTGTGTGTGTGTGCATGCATGCTGGTTTGTGAAAATGTAATTAAGGAAAGGAGTTGGCAGGGTTATTTTTAGAATTCCTTTTTCAAATCAAGAACTCTGTCAAATTAGACATTGTCTGCCGAACTACAGGTGTTTCCAATGTAATACTTTATTCTACTGGTGAAGGAAATATTTCTCCAGAAATAGGAGACTAGTTTCACATTTACACTTTATTCCCAAACCTCAGAAACCATTCAAAACAAAAATGAAGGCAAACCAAAAGGGACCTTTGAATATGGTGCCATTTATCAGGTCCACAGGCATCACTGGACTTAGATCATTTGAGATGTTTGTATAATAGTAGAAATTGTAAAGTAGATGCAAAAACCTAAGCCTTAATTCTCCAAATTAATGGAGGATTGTAAATTCATTAAGCTAGTTTAAAAAATTACCATCTTTATCGAAATAGTCTTTTACATATTTATATTTAACCAACCAAGATTGAAAAAATATTTAAGAGGAAACAAACCTATAGGCATACTTTATGCATCATAAAAAATAAGTTAATTCAAAAATAAATTAAAGGAATGCCTGGGTAGCTCATTCGGTTGTGTCCAACTATTAATCTCAGCTCGGGTCTTGAATTCAGGGTTGTGAGTTCAAGCCCCATATTGGGCTCCACATTGAGTGTGGAGCGTACTTAAAAAAAAAAAAAAATGTTACATTTCCTTCCTAAAATGTCTGCATAAGAAATGTGATCTCTCTTCCTGAAATCTAAGGATATTTAGCTCTCTATTAAGTAATGCAACCAGGTATTAAAAATGACAGTACTGGATTTCTATCACACATACAACAGGAAGTTTTTAGGAGAAAGAGATTCTGGACATGTTCTGGCAAAATTGAGCCATTTTGAGGTTCTCAACTATTTAGTTCTTTACCTAAACCAATACATGATAATAATGTTGCCAACTGTGATCACTCTTACACAGCAAAGAGAAATAGAAAGGCTCTGAAATCACAGACAACAGTTTACATCTGTGGGATAACTAACATTTGTATAAAAGGTTCCTGATATAACAGGCAATTTATTCCTTTTAAAAGCTCTTCCATGACCATGTACATCCTAGAATATTGATGCCGAATTATTTCTTCAGCTGACTCAGCCTTTATAACCAAAGGGAATCTAGACAACATACCGAGTTGAATCTAATGTTGCTTAGTAGGATAATGGGATGTCAGCAAGTCTTGGTTAGCCCTCTACAGTGAGTTAATCGAGCTCAAATTTAGACACACTGAAATGCCACAAGCACTTATTTTTATGTAACTAATCCAGAAGAAACCCACAGTCTGTTTCATGAATCCATCATTCATCTGTTCTTTGTTGTCAACAAACCTATATTGAAAGTTTGATGCCATCCTAAACTCCAAGGATTTTAAGATGCGGTTTACCTGGGAAGAAGTCCACACGGCATAGAGCTAGAGAAGACCTAAATGATGGGGTGACATGACATGGTAAAGCAGGTAGCCAGTGAAGGAAGTGGGGATTCAGAGAAGACGGGGACTGATGAAGCTAAGTGTCAACTGAGGGAAATACAAACAGTCACCCCTTGGAAGAAAGTGGAAGTTCAGCGCACACCCTAAATGCTTACAGGGACCCAAGAGCTCTGTTCCGAAACATGTATCCAGAATTTTTTTTTTTTTTTGAGGACTACAGATACCATCTAGATATGCTAAAACTCTAGAACTTACTGGTCTTGCATAACTGGAACTTTTTATCAGTTGAGCAACTGCTGTTTGTTTTACCCTCCTCTTAACTCCTGGCGATCACCACTGGATGCTTCTGCTTCTGTGAGCTCAACTATTTTAGAGAATTCATGGAGGTACAATTATGCAATGTTTGCCCTTTTACAACTGGCTTGTTTTACTTAGTATGTTCTCTGGCTCATTCATATTGTCATAAATGGCAGGTTCTCCCTCTCCTTGAAGGCTGAATGCTATTTGGTTCTATGCATATACCCCCTTTTCTTTATCATTCATGTGTCAGTGGGCAACTAGGTTGTTTCCATGCCTTGGCTATTATGAGTAACAATGCAGTGAACATGGGAGTGCAGATACCATTTTGAGAATCTAACTTCGTTTCCTTTGGATGAAGACTCAGAAGTGGAATCACTGAATTAAATACTAGTTTTATTTCTAATTTTTGAGAAGTCTGCATACTGATTTTTCAAAGCAACAACACACCATTGTACATCCTCACTAACAAGATACCAGGATTCTAATTTCTTCACATTCCTGCCAATACTTACCTTTGGTTTTTGAAAATAACCTTCTAAGAGGTGTGAAGTGATGTCTCTTTATAGTTTTGATTTGCTGTTCTCTGACGATGAATGAGGCCGAGCATCTTTGTTTGTATGTCTTCTGTGGAAAGTCCTTTGCTCATTTTTTAAATTTTTTGTTTTTGCTAAGGGGTTGAAGGAGTTTCTTAACATATTTTTTTTTAATTTTTAAAAAGATTTCATTTATTTGACAGAGAGAAATCACAAGTGTAGGCAAAGAGGCAGGCAGAGAGAGAGAGGGGGAAGCAGGCTCCCTGCTGAGCAGAGAGCCCGATGTGGGGCTCGATCCCAGGACCCTGAGATCATGACCTAAGCTGAAGGCAGAGGCTTAACCCACTGAGTACCCCTTAACATATTTTAGATATCAGTCTCTTACCAGATACATGGTTTGCAAATATTTTCTCCCATTTTGTAAGTTTTTTTTTTTAATACACTTTTTTGACTGTTTCCATTGCAGTGTGGAGGTTTGTTTAGTTAGATGAAGTCCCACATGTCTAATTTTGCTTTTGTTATTTTTTTTTTCTTCTAGTAGTTTTATAATTTCAGGTTTAAAATCATTAATCCACTTTGACCCTGTTGATGATATAAAATGAGGGCCAGTTTCACTCTTCTGCATGTGGATATCCAGTTTTCCCAACATCTGGCCATTCCCAAATGTGGTTTTTTGGCACATTTGTCAAAGATCAGTTGACCATATATGCATGGGATTATTCCTTGGCTGTCTGCTCTGTCCCATTGGCCTACATGCCTGTCTCTTTGACAGTACCATTCTGTTTTAATTACTGTAGCAATTTCTTTGGGAGAAAATAGAAGTTTAAAGCAGGGCTCTTGCCTACACAGCAGAAGGGGATTGTGGATAAAAGCAGCCTAGAGGACATTGAAAGCACCACCCTCTAAAGCGTTGGTGGATAGTCCCTTCCCACCGTGTAAAGTCTCTGTCCCACCTCTCTTTCCTCTCCCTACTCTGTCTCAGTCTAGTGACTGACCCCGGGCGTCTTCCTGTGCTGAGGCTTACTCTCAAACTTGGTGTCAAAAGAGTGATAAGTCACCCTGTCCACTTTGTCCCCCTCCTCTAAATTGCGTAAACTGCCAAATCTTGAGCAGAAGGGAGCTTGCACGTGTGTGTATCTGTGTGTGTGAACAGTATTGATCCTCATCACATTTACATGAGGAAGGTGTGAGCCAGGGTGCTAACTCATGGGAGGGACCTCGTCATTAGTGATAGTGACACGGGTGACTTAAACCACAAGAGGGACATAGGCATGTTTGGGATCATGCCAAGTGTGTCTTCACAGCTATGTGTGTCCTGACTCATTCATTTGGTCGTATGCTCTGTCTCAAATGCTGTTTTTCGCGAAAGCTCACTGTTGCTTGAGGTGAGGCCAGCTCTCCTGATGTGTGGTCCCCGGGCGCCGTGCTCCGCTCTGACAGCTTCTCCCATACATCCGAACCATCTCTGTGCCCCGCCGGTCATCCACCCCTCCGGGGAGAGCCCCAGACTGCCTCCTTGCTGTCGTGTCTCTACTGCCTGAGAATGTACTTGGCACACATAATGAGCTCAACTAATATGTGATGCATGGGTTAATTAATTAATAATAGCTATATTTTTTCTTCTTTTTCTGAAAGTTGGACCTTCCAAGCGTAGACGTGCAGAAGTTTCCATTAGCAGGAGTCTTTCATGTGCAGCTTTTCAATAACTGTGTGAACGAGCCTCTCCTCTACCACCTCTTGTGACTCTGTCCTTGGTGCTGACATCAGGTGGGCTGCATGTTCCACAGAGGAGCAGATCTGGGGAGGATAGTGGCTGGAGTAGTGTGAGAACCAAAGGAGGTACTGCCCTCGCCTAAAACCCTGGTCTCCATACTGGCTTGTTATGGGTCCAAAGCCTGCACAAGTTGGCCTCAAGGAATAAAACTGAGCCCGATTGCCCAAGGCCTACACCTCCATTCCTGCCTCCCGCAGGATGGATCAGACGTCAGAGCTTTGGGCCGCAGTGGAAAAGGTCAAAATATTTGTTTTTCTTTAAACCAATATAAGTATGCAGAACACACCAGCGAAACCCAGTTCTCTAATACCAGCATCCTGTCCACGGTTCCCAGGACCCCATACCCAGCACGAAGCTGTAAAGGGCGTGCTCAGTGCAGACACTGGAAATCGGGTCTGGCATGGGAGATGAATGTGTTTATTAAATATTCTGAATCTTCTCTACCCCTTTTCCTGGAAGGTCCATTCATCTGACTGTTGATATGGGAGTTCAGGATAAATTCCCAAAGCGGGTAAGTGGAAATCCGCGTTAGGCTTTACCACGGCTGTGCTTTCCTAAGACGCCCCTCTGCCGTATCTTGTGAATCTGGGTACAGAAGACTCAACAACCTCGGTCCTCGGGTCCACTGGGCTCAGTGCTCCTCCTCATTCACATCTCCTCTTAAGGTCATCTTCCCGGGACACCTGGCTGCTGGGATTCTCTTCCCTCACCTTTCTGTTGCTTTTCCCTTGTGACTCCCTCTCTTTCCTTACACAACACTCAGAAGCATGGTTTGAGTCTATTTATGTATTTATCCGTTGGCTTGTCGTCTTCTTGGGTCACTGTCTAGAAGGGTCTTATAGAGATGAGACAATGTGGTGAAAGTGAAATACAGCTTAATTTAGGAGAAGGAAGTTTACAGTACCTCGGATCAAGTATATTATCTCCCCGGTTGTATTTTAAAAAAAGAAAAAAAAAAAAGTTGTGCTTCTTCCTTATTCTGGAATGAGAGAGAAACACTGTTTTAAATTGTGTTTTCTTAGATATTGAGCCCGGGGTATTGGTGAGAAGGGAAGTAGGATGTCGACATGGACACAACTTCAAGGAAGGGAAGTTTTCTAAATTCTCCAAAGAGCTCATGAGGATCAGCACCCGCAGCTACATTCTCTCATAAAGGGCTTAACTAGGCATTGTTGAGAAGAGTCACAATATATACTGTTAACTGATTTATTTATTGCCAAATATTTGTTTAATCTGCTTAGTATACTCATATTCTTTTTTTTTTTTTTTTCATTTTTGAGTAACTCCACAGAGAAAGCCACATCTGTTCTAATCCACCACTATTTAAAACTTGGGGAAGAGAGGGAGGATCCTGACCCACTTATATATAACTATATTAGCTGGTTATGGCACTTCTTCCTGAAAACAGGACCTGAATTATAATTGCTGTTATTTAAATTCAGTTCAAAGGAAGAGTAGGAAAAATACAACGGGAAAGTTTATGATAAAGGCAAAAATTTTCCTGAAGAGATATGACCCAGTAAGACCTACTAATGCAGACAATATCTTACTGACTTTTAAAGTTTGATTCTATGATGTTTTTATCAGCAAACCTATTGGAGGAATAAATGAAATTTCTAGTCCAATGAATTATTTCTCTTTTTCTCTTTCCATTTACTTTTGATGATAATTTAGTTTAATAAGTGTGGTGTAAAGCTGCTTTAATTTCATGGGCACATGCTGTGATTCAAAGGCTAGAATTTAGCCTCTTGAGACACTTTCACTGACTACTATAGATCAAAGGAACAATGTGGTTTTATGACCTTCTGTAATCTGTGTGAGAATCTCTCCGTTCAAAGAGACAGTGTTAGATGAATCCAGAATATGAAAAAAGTCCTGATCAGTGATAAGAGCCTGGGAGTGTGTAGTCTAGGTTGTTTTTCGTTGAAACATGATTTCTGAATTGTCTATCAGATCTAGACTTTTCAGAATCATATTATTTCTTATATAATCTCAAAGCACTGCTAGTTTTTGCAAAACCACCTTTTTTCTTTTGTTTCATTTGCTATCATGCTTAAACATTACCATACATATAGTTAGACTTTAACTTTTATATTTGCACAGAAACCCAAGGGACTGGCAAAATAGCTTTCCATGTCAGTTACATATACTATAAACATAATTAATCTTAATAAATTTAAGTTTGCCATTTATAAGTTATGGCATTTCCTGACTCCTAGTGGTTCATACTACGCATGACTCCAAACAGGAGTAGACGAACAGAGAATGACATTCATTTTTATTTGCCCTGTTTTCAGGGTCATACATCCGCAGACATTTCCCCCAGATTTTGCAGTTTCCTGTATTCCTATAGAATGAATAGAAGAAGAAGGAAAAAAAAAAAAAAAGAATGAATAGAAGAGTAAAATAAAGAACTACAGTGACCACCAATAACTGAAATGTAAGAGCTACCACCCTATCTGAGAGAAATACTAAGCAAATTATCACTTATTTTGAGTTATCCTTTAGAAAATGTCTTGTTCAGTATCAGGAGATATTTAAATATCTTTGCACTTCCTGCCATTGCTCAGTTCAGTCTAAAAAAAGATATTATGTAACCACACTCACTTATTTACTTATTTCTTTTTCTTCTTTTCTCTTCTCTTCGTCTTTATCTGTGTTGTTTTTTTTAACCTGGGCAGACTGTTATGTCTTTAAATATATTTTACTTGATGACTGGTTTCAGAAGTGACGAAAGTTGTCTTTTGCTATAATTTTGAATAATTAACACAAGTGAGTCTGCTATAATATGTCTCTCTGCAGTATTAGGATCGATGTGGAATGATCCTAAAATTATAAATAAATAGAAAAGAATGGCAGAATGGTAAATAAAAAATGCATGTTGTTGATGCATGTGTAAGATAGGACCACCACCTCCAAATTACCAATACCCATAGGTCTACCAGGATTTCCCAGCCATGGTACCATTGACACTTCGGGCTAGACAGTTCTTTGTTTATGGGGGTTATCTTGTGTCTTACAGGATATTTATTGCATCTGTGGCCTCTACTGCCAAATTCCAAGGGCATTCGCTCAGCGATGGCAACAGATTTCTCTCCAGACAGTGTCAAATATGCCCAGAGAGAGGAGGTTTTCAAAACCTCTCACAGATGAAAAGCTCTGAGCTAAGGAACTACGTGGTATATACAAAGGCATCCTTTCATGCCCATGCTTTTACCCTGTGGTAACTTGGAGTGTTTAGTCTCTGATATGGTATATAAAAAGAGATTTTTGGAGTTGAAAATGTCTTCAATTAGGTAATAGGTCTTGTTTTGCAGGAACAATGGTAGTAAGGACCAGTGATTTGTGGTTCAGATGCAGAATTTCAGAACTAAGAGTAAGAAAAATCTCCTTTCCACAGTTTGGCTGTTGTAGACATTGCTGCTATGAACATTGGGGTACATGTGGCCCTTCTTTTCACTGCATCTGTATCTTTGGGGTAAATACCCAGTAGTGCATTTGATGGGTTATAGGGTTGCTCCATTTTTAATTTTTTGAGGTGAGATGCCCTTCACCAGACAAATGGATAATGAAGATGTGGTCCACATATACAATGGAATGTTACTCAGCCATCAGAAAGGACGAATACCCAACTTTTGCATCAGCACGGATGGGACTGGAGGGGATTATGCTAACTGAAGTCAAATAGAGAAAGTCAATTATTATATGGTTTGACTTATTTGTGGAACATAAGGGATAGCATGGAGGACAGTAGAAGGGAGGGAATCAGGAGGGGAAGAACCATGAGAGACTATGAACTCTGAGAAACAAACTGAGGGTTTTGGGGTGGTGGTGAGGGGATTGGTGGGCTAGGTGATGGGTATTAAGGAGGGCACTATTTGCCGTCCCTTCTATTCCGAATGCAACTAAAAGGATGTGCCAGGAACTGCATCTCAAGTGTTGGAAACTCCCATATTGTCATAAACTCTGACAGTAATAGAAGCTGGAGGCTGAAATGGTAGATATTGACCAAAATTTGTTTTGACCCATAGCTCGCTCTTTGGAGAATTTTACAGGATAATAATTATTAGTTTAATTTTATAACTACTTTTATTTTGTGTGAATCTGTTAAATTGCTGTCTTTTTACTTAAGTAAAAATCACATACTTCACATTTTCAAGAGGTTTGTCACAAGTGGTTCCAAGAGCAGAGACTTATACTAAGAACAGCAGCAAAAAAAAAAGGGGAGCGATCACTTTTTCCTCTTGATATGTCTGATTGAAAACACAAAATTTCCAAGCTTTAAAGAAGACAAATAGATTCCAAGTTTAGTCAATAATGGAAGGCGTTAGTAGAGTGATGTTATTTTCTATTGCTTTCTTCCCCCACATTCTTCCACCTCACTTAGGGATGGACAATTTGGGGGGCAGGGAATTGAATATTGGCAAGCATAGGGCTTTTAAGCCACTTGGAGAATTGTTTCTAAGTAACAAACTTCCCTATAGGACACAGGCAGTTTGAAGAATCACATCTTAAAATTATATCGAACTCGTAAATTGAGTTGTAGGTACTATTGTGTTCTGTTAAAATTGAGGGTGTTTAGATCAATCAATCTTCACATTCACTGTGGCCCCTCTTTGAATTCATATACATTTTCAAAACATAGGAGGTAGACTGAATACAGGGCTCACAGAATTAATTAAAATTTTCCTTACATGGGGCTCTCAAGAAAATATGGCCTCCTTCAAGTCCTTGGATCATTTATTCACTTCAAGTCATTTACATAATCACATGCACCTGTGATATATCTGCTCCTGCACTGTCATATTACATAAACTCTTAGACCAATAAGTGTATTTGCACATTTGCTTATATGTACTTGCAATTTGACTTACTTTATTAGTGATGACAACAGAACTTCTCCCACTTGTTTTTATTAGTAAGGATGTCAAACTGGAATTAAAATGTCATGAGTCCCTTTGAGGTATAATTTTGTTGAAAAGTATGTGGGAACATATATGAAAGTGACCAGTCAATAAAATAACACTAGCTGAAAATAGGGTTTTATTTCTATACTCACCTTCATTTTTAAATGGTGTCCTCTTAGTCCCTTAAGGAACCCAAGAGTTAATTCCAAATTTCCACCCACAAAATTGTACTGCCTCGTCCCTTTACCATGATAGATACCTGATGTTATCAAAAAAGACAAAACACATTATCATGACCACAAAAGAACTGGCATGCCATTAAACTGGTCCTCGGCTAATTTGGGAACTGATTGAATACATGCTTCAAAACTCTTTGCAACCTCAAAGGAAAGGCAGTTAATTCAATGGCTACTATTGATTCACCCTTGGTTAATTAAAATAGGCAAGAATGGCGAGGTCTAGGGTATCCTGGGTCTACTGGGATAACAAAGGGCTCGTGTTGTCATCCGCATGCTTCATCATTTCTTACTACTTTTCTATTCTGGACAGCACACAGATTGGTTAGTTAATGCATTTTCCATCTTGGTCATTTATGGATTAAGTTTTTTATTCCTCCCGAAACAAGATTTCAAGTGTACTGGGATTTCAGCTTGACTTTGGAACTATTTTCCACATAGTGATTTTTTGAGTGTTCTAAAACCACATGAGCCATGATGAAGGGACTGTGTCATATTGTAATCCAGTCACATCACTGTGAAACATTTTAATATTTAAGTGCGGCAACTCCTCAGTTTTTCCTTCATTTAAGTTTCTTACCATCTGGCATACATACTGGGTTCAGAAAACAATCTGACACACACATTGCTCATGGTGGGCAAAACTCAGAGATGTACCCTGTGAGATTCTAGTCCCCCAAAGACATCATGCCATTATTACTTCATTTCTTCTATGAACTTTCTGTTCCCATATTTTCTGTGTAGAAGAAAAATATTACTTGGACGTTGTCTCTTTCAATCAGAATAATTAGTGCTTAAATTTACATAAACATTAAATGAATAGGTATATCAATAAATATTCTAGCGAGTGGATCTGCTGTGTTCTTCTAAGGAAATAATTATATCAAGGTTCACTAATTCATCTTAGTGACTGAGAAAACCTTGAAATGTTTCATGGAATTTTTTTTCCCCCCACACTAAGCATTAAAACCTACTAAAACATCATCAATCACTGACTTAGGGTTAAGGCCCAAGAGTCTCAAAGAAACACCAAGAAAGCACTTTCCTTAACTCTTACCAATGTACCTTTTGCTAAGACTGTTTAGGTTTCAAATGACTAAAACCTTCTGCCAAACTGGCTTAAGGCAAACTGAAGAATGTGTTAGATGCTGTGACTGGAAACCCAGCAACAGGGGGACACCCAGACATTGCTTTATGGATGCTCAAGCAATGTCCCCATAGCCTTCTTTGTCTTTTGGCTCAGCTTTTGTTTGGGAAGCCACCTCCTCTCCCTAGTAGCAGCAAACCTGATATATATTTTCTTTTTCAAATACAGCAAAAAAAACCCTCCACCATTTCCCTAACAAAACAAACACTTGCACTGAGTTCTTGGTGCTTATAATGGCAGGGAATGGTCTGGCTTATGCCCTATCCCTAGTCCCACAGCCGGGAGTGAGTGGCTGTGTCACCCTGCCTTGGTGCTTGACCTGGGATGTTCTTAGTGTGCCCAACTACACAGGCCACAGAGATAGGAATGTGCTCTTAAAGAAAAGTCAGAGAACTGCTTTGCCACGGTGTCAAAAGATACCTGTAAGGGAGAAATAAATGTCCAGTTTAGATCAAAACAGATGTCTACCATAAATAAGAATAAAGTGACGCTCTGTGAATCCAAAATAATAAGAACTGTAGGGTCAGGTGGGATTTTAAAGCCTTAATTATCTGTAATTAAGCTACAGTGCTCACCTTACAACAGGTTGGCAGTTTTCTGTGGTCATAAACCTACCTCTGGTGATCTCAATGCTTCATAATTAATGTCAGTGTTTTGTGCTCACATATTCCCCTTCCTCCTTAAAAATACTGTAATTATAGGAAGGATTCCAAGCTCACAGTTCTGTAGATTTTTAACAACACAGAGCAGGGATGTACAGGCACTGGCACAGAAAGATCATCCTTAGAACAAGCTTTCATCATGTACTCAAGAAGGCAGCTCTTAAAAATTTAAGGTTCATCCCCTGCCAATAAGCTGGAACCATCAAATGGATGCCACATTACTTGGTAGCCTCAAAGCACTTTCATCTGGATCAATAGAGGACAAGTGTTCTCATCTCCATTTCACAAATAAACAAAGGGCCCAGAGGTAAGCACCGCTCCTCACATCTCTGGGCAAAGCAGCTTCTGTTCAAAGCTGGAAAAGACCCTATACCATCACCTATGCCACTTGCTGATTTTGAAGTTCAGAAAAGTGAGCACAGCCAGCTGTTGTATGGCTGGGTCAAGCACATCACTATTAAGTGCCACGACCAGCAAGGGAACCAGGATTTTCTGTTAATGAATTCAGTGTTCTTTCTTCATAGGTAGTTGTTTCCCCCATTTCATCAAAAATGTATAGACTAAAACCTCCAGACCTCCAACACCAATGGATCTGTGATGGTGAGGAGCTATCATAGCTAGATAATTACTGGTAGTTTGGCTTTTGGGTTCTCATTCTCCTATGAGATATCAGACATAGAAGAAACATCAGAGTTCCTTTTAGTATCTTGATCAACGTTCTCTGCATTATCAAAGCCTAGACATTCCCTTGACTGTTCTGACTTCTATTGATCAACGACTATATTCCTGGCCCTATAACTGTCATTAGGAGATAGTGTTATTGTCATAACAAACCAAGAGAAAGACAGCCAAACCAGCATTCAAGGATCCCCAAGATGACCATGAAGTTGGGGAGGTGATGTCACAGAAGAGAGACTACTTAATTTTGCATAGGGAAATCAGAGCCAACATTAACTTAAGGCTGAGTCAAATATGTGGCATGGTCCCTGCATAGGTAAGAATTTGCTAAATGCCGAGTAAACTGTGATGAGTTAGAGAAGAAAGAAATGCTAACACAGTGAGGGTGATGTCACAGTCTTTCTGACCAGTCTAACCAGAAGCCCATGAGCTTGCCTTTCAATTCAGGAACAGAGTATCTTCTCTTCCTCCTCCAGCAACCATCAATCCCAATGCCTTCCTGTTGTCTCAACCCCCTAACAAAGCCTAACCCTACTTGTGAACCCACAAGCTTATGATGCTAGTTTGCAATGTGTGGTTTCCAGACTAGCAGCCTCATAATTACCAGGAAAAGTGTTCCAAAGAAAATGTTTGGTACCATCGGTATCTAGAGGTGGTTCCTAGCCCTCTGTGTTTTATCAGCAAGTAATTCTTTTTTTTTCCCAAATATGTTTATTTTTTCAGTGTTTCAAGATTCATTTTTCATGACTACACCCAGTGCTCCATGCAGTACGCGCCCTCCTCAATACCCACCACCAGGCTCACCCGGCCCCCCACCCCCACCCCTCCAAAACCCTCAGTTTGTTGCTCAGAGTCCACAGTCTCTCATGGTTCATCTCCCCCCTCTGATTTCCCCTCATTCTCCCTTCCCTTCCCTTCTCACAATGCCCTCCATGTTTTTCTTTATGCTCAGCACGTAAGTGAGACCATAAGGTAATTGGCTCTCTCTGCTTGACTTATTTCACTCTGCATAATCTCTTCCAGTCCCGTCCATGTTGATACAAAAGTTGGATATTTGCCTTTTCTAATGGAGGCATAATATTCCATTGTATATGTGGACCATATCTTCTTTACCCATTCATCTGTTGAAGGGCATCTTGGTTCTTTCCACAGTTTGGCAATTGTGGCCATTGCT
>CM053604.1:167730138-167761465 GCA_028646535.1 Procyon lotor | reverse complement strand
TGAATGGGTGAAGATGATGTGGTGTATTTGTGTGCACGCATTTATGTATAAAGAAATATTACTCAGTGATAAAAAAGAATGAGCTCTTGCCCTTTGCAGGAACATGGATGGATCTGGAGGGTATTAAGCTAGGTAAGTCAGAGAAAGACAAATACCCTTTGATTTTGCTTCTGTGTGGAATCTAAAAAACAGAAATGCACAAAATATATGTAGTCCCCGAAATACAGAGAAAAAACTGACGGTTGCTGGAGGGGAAGGGGTAGGGGAACAGGCAAAGCAGGTGAAGGGCAGTGTGAGATAGAGTCTTCTGGTTATGGAATGAGTTAGTCGTAGGGTGAAAGGTTCAGCATAAGGAGTATCATCAGTGGTACCATAATGGCACTGTACGGGGACAGATGGTAACCATACTTGTGGGAAGCATAATATAACTATAGACCTATTGACTCACTATCTGAAAATAATGTAACATTGTGTATAAACTGTTCTTCAATACTTAATAAAAAAAATGCAGACTACATGTCCCTTATTTTCACAAATACATGTAGAACATACTATGTTTCCCAGACTGTTTTAACACTCTACATTTATTAACTCAATAAGCCTAATCATAATCCTGAGGGAATTGCATTCATTATTCACTACACATTATCTGTCATTGACTAATCTCTACATTCTCTAAGAAACTGTTGACTTAACTCTGTCCGCTCTTTGCTTTCCTATTCAGTCCTTATTGCTAAGTTCACATCTGGGGTAGTTTTCAATTTTCACGATTATGACACTCTCCAACAATTCCACTGTTTCACGAGTTACTTCTACACCTCCTCCCACTTGGTCATGAAGCACAGAGAAAAGGAAAACAAAACTGATAATATTAATCCATAGAGGTGCAAAAGGACACAGGGGAAAAATCAAAACACCTGAAGGATATTGGCTGAAAAATTACCAGATTTGATGCAAAATATAAACCTACAGAGCCTAGAACAATAACCAAGACCAACCTGAAGGAACATAAAGAAGACCACACCAAGTCACTCTATAATCACATTCCTAAAAACCAGGTATAAAAAAATTCTAAAAGCATCCAAAAGTAAAAATACATTATGTCCAAATGACATAAAATGACAGTAGGCTCATTTTCAGAAGATGAGCTATACAATCCAGAAGACAGTAGAGCAATATCTTCAAAGTTCAGAAACAAAAACTCATTTAGAATTTTATACCCATTTATACCCAATGTTTTTAAAGAAAATCTTAAGATTCATTGCCAGCAGATATACAGTGTAAGAAATAGGCAGGAGCAAAAAATGCATTATAGACCTCCAAGAAGGAATGGGGAGCTCTTGCAACAGTAAACGTAAATGTATTTCTTATTTTAACGACTTTGAGATAACTCACTACAAAATAATTCTTTAAAACAATATAAAATAATGTGTTTTAGTGTTTACAATGTATGTACTATAAAACATGACAATAACACATAGGAAATGAGTAGATAAACAAAAGCATGTGGTTGTATTGTCCTTATATTCTTCATGAACCATGATTCGAAGGCAGGCTGTATAATGTAAAAATATATGATAACCCTGTAGCAAGCATTAAGCTGTAATAACAGTAAGATTTAGCTAACAATTGTGTAAAGAAAATGTAACATATTTAAACATTCATTAATCCATTAGAAGGCAGCAAGAAGGAAAAAAGAATAAAAACAATGGAAACAAATGGTAAGCTGGTTTCTTGAAATGTAGACATATTATTATATATGATGTGATCTAAAATCCCCAAATAAAGAGAAAATCTATCAGTGAGATAAGCAAGCCAAATCACATGAAATCTAGTAGGAAATCTACATTAATATAAAGATATTAAAAGCAGTTAAAAATAAAGACAAAATAGATACGTAAATTGAGCATTATTCAAAGCTGAAATTATATTATCAGATAAAATAATTTATTAAAAGGAAATAAATATTAAATATGTATATTAAATAATAGAGCTTCAGGCTAAATGAAGCAAAAACTGATTTGAAAGTGAAATCTACAGTTACAGTTGGAGATTAATCGTCTCATTAACAGAAGTAGATATAAATTGATAAGGATATGGAAACTTCGTCAACCCCATTAACTAAATTGACCTAATTGTTATTTTTAAAATGCTCCTCTAAGGACAGCAGTATACACATTCTTTTCAAGTGCACATGGGACTCTCACCAAGTTAGTCTATGTTCTGGGTCATTAGAAGATGGCTTAATAACTTTTAACAGTTTAAAATTACACTCCTTAATCACATAAGAATTAGACTAGACATTGACGGATGATTATGGAAAATCTCCAAATATTTGGAAATCAAACAATTTGCTTCTAAATAACCCACAGGTCAAAATAGATGTCACAAGGATAAGTAAGAAAACATTTGAATTATGTGAAATTGGAAACACAAAGCATGTTACAAAATTTTGACAAATCAAATCCTGCAATTAAAAAAAAAAAATCATAGCATATCATGACCAAGTCCCAGGAAAACAGAACTGGTTCAAAATTTGAAAATTTGTGCAATTCATGGTATTGACAGACTGAAAATGAAAACCACATGATCATATCAATAGGTGAGGGACAAGGTTTTTGACAAATACTCAATGACGTTTTATGATCCAAACTCCCATTTCTCTGGGTACTGAAGGAAACTTCTCCAACCCAGTACAGGGCACCTGAAGAAAACTGATAGCTAATTTCTTAATGATGAAAGTGTATATTCATTCCTCATAAGTAACAAGGCAGCAATGTCTACTTTTACAACTTCTATTCAAATTGTAGTGGAGTTCCTGGCCAGTGCTGCGTCAAGAGAAAGGAATAAGGATGTCTATATGTATATGATGTCATCACCACTGTAGAATTTAAAATAACGTTATACAAACCTAACAGGACAAGTGAGGTAATAAGCTGCCTGGGGCAAGGCCAAAATTTCAATCAATACCAGCAATGAATTAGAAAATGAAATTTAAAAATTAATACTATTTATAATATGAAATACTTAGCAATATATATTTTTAAAAATGGGCAAGACTGTGTGCTCAAACTCTAAAACATAGCCAAGAGAAATTATAAATGGCTCAAAGAGAGAGATCAGAAGATTATAGATCCATATATACATTATTTTTTTCCTTGAGAGAGCGCGCCTATGCAGGAGCATGAGGGTACAGCCGTGGGCAGAGGGAGAGGGAAAGGGAATCTTAGGGAGGCTCCAAGCCCAGGGGGAGCCTGACACAGGGCTTGATCTCACAACCCTGAGATCACAACCTGAGCTGAAATCAAGAGCTGGAAGCTTAACTGATGGAGCCAACCAAGAGCCCCCTAAGATTTTATTTGTATATCTGTATACATATGTATGTTCACTTAGACAACATATAGAACATCATGAGCTTCTGATGTCATGTTCAAGGATAGATTAGTTGCATATAACACCCAGTGCTCATCACAACACATGTCCTCAATTCCCATCACCCAGCTCCCCAGCCCCCTCCATCCTGAAACCTTCAGTTTTTAAGAGGTACATTTATCCATCTGTAGATGGTCATTGGAATTAACACAATTCCAATCAAGAGTCCAGTGGCTATTTTTGTTTCTTTAGTGTGTATAGAGATTGATATAGTGATTCTAAAATTTCTATGCGCTTACAGAGGGTCTACAGTAGCCAAAATGAGTTTTAAAAAGAACAATGTGGGGGGGGTGCGGGGGAGGAGCTCACCTGGGTGGTCAGTTGGTTAAGCATCTGCTTTCGGCTCAGGTCATGATCCCGGAGTCCCAGGGATCAAGCCCCACATCGGGCTCCCTGATCAATGGGGAGCCTGCTTCTTCCTCTCCCTCTGCAGCTCCCCCTGCTTGCGCTCTTTCTAATAAATAAAAACAATGTTGGGAAATGTAGACATGCTTTGAAAACTTATAGAGCTATAGTAATCAATGTGGTACGGAATTGGTAGATGGAGAGACAAATAGCTCAGTGCGATAGAAGATGAAGTCCAGAGGGTGGGCCAACACATGTAAGGTGATATGGGACAAAAATCTGAGTTAATTCACCAAGTAAAAGATCATCTTTTCAACATCTGCACCGAAAAGATGTAACAATTTCACTGAACTCTTTAATATGGACACTATATAAGATCAAGATGCATTTACCATGGCCATACCTTACAAGCTTAATATCTTTAGAAAAGTTGCCAAATATCAGACTTATTCTCTGTAGTAATCTTATTTCAGAGAGCTGCACTGGGATCATTTGAGAGAATATGCATGTGAGCAGTTAGCAAGTACAAATTTTAAGGTCTTCCACAGATAATTATTATTTGCATTAATACTGAACTAAAGGCAAAGTCATACCTACATCATAGGATTTTTATGAGCATAATTGATATGAAATGCTTGGAATAGCATATGGAACATGGTGGTCTTTCAGTAAATTAGAGCTCTTAGTAAGAACATTGCAGCCTGAGTAGGAGCTATAATTTGTGTGATCAGGACAGTTTATGTCTAACAATATTATTGTTAGAATAATTATTGATTAGGATCAATATTTACATTTTATACTACTTCATGTACTTCATGTTGGTTGTTGAAGATTAAAATTGCTTGTCATTGGCTTTCAGATTGCCCATTTCTGACCCTTTTCTTGTTTCTCCATCCCTTACTACCCTAAGGAAAGGAAATGAGCAGAAATTAGAGAACCTCTCAGCATTTCCCCTAAGTAAAATAATATATCCAGCCTAGTTAATACTGGGGGATTACCAGAACATTCCTTTGCCCAATGGTAATATTAACTTTGAATTCTTTGAGTAGCTTTTGTCTTTTCTCTGAATGTTCTCTGAATTAGTGTCTTGCTTTCTCATCAATAAACGTTTGAAATACATTGGGCGCCTGGGTGGCTCAGTTGGTTAAGCAACTGCCTTTGGCTCAGGTCATGATCCCGGAGTCCTGGGATGGAGTCCTGGATCGGGCTCCCTGCTCCACAGGGAGTCTGACCTCCTCCCCTCTCATGCTCTCTCTCTCTTAAATAAATACGATCTTTAAAAAAGAGTTAGGATGGTTCCACCTAAGAGTTTTCAACTTTATGATGGTGTAAAAGTGATATGCATTCAGTAGAAAATGAGCTTGGAATGTCGAATTTAGATCTTTTCCTACACTCGTTTCTGCGGTATGAGGTCCCCAGGGTTGTTAGGAATCAAGATGTAGCCACAGGGTCCCCAGGATGAAGTGATGCCCTGACAACCATCCGATAATGACAAAGACACTTCTGTGATTTTCAGAACAGTATTGAATAGTCAACACTTTATAAAATAGGGCTCACGTTAGATGATTTTGACCGTGTAGACTAACACAAGTGTTGAGAGTACATTCAAGGAAGACTATGCTAAACTAGGATGTTCTGCAGGTTAGGTGTATTTAATGTGCGTTTGGCTTAGCATATTTTCAAATCACCAGGATGTAACCTCATTGCAAATGAAGAAGGTCTATACAGGAAATACATAGAGGATGTAGATTATGAAAATAATTGAGAAGTTTCTGTACTTAGACTGCTGAGATCATTCATAATCTATCATTTCTGAAAAAAAGGAGCAACTTTAATTTATACTGTATAGATTTATCTTTGGGAATATTACTATGATTCTAGTATTTTCTAAAGATTTTACTTGTCAGCGAGCAAGGGCGAGCGGCCGAAGGAGATTCTGCCTCCCCACTGAGCAGAGTATCTGAAGGCAGACTCCATCCCAGGACCGTGAGCTGAGTCGAAGGCAGACACTTAACCGACTGAGCCACCCAAGCATCCCTCGTTATAGTATTTTTAAATGTAGTTACCCATTTGATTGTATCAAATGGGTAAGTTAAAATCATCACTAGCTTCATAAGAAATTATCTTAATTTTTATTTTTTAAATATTTTTACTATGTTCAGTTAGCCACTGAATAGTAGTACATCATTAGTTTTTGATGTGGTGTTCACAGATTCTTTAGCTACGTATAACACCCAGTGCTGATCCCAACAGAAGTCATCTTTTTAATATTTTATTTGAGAGGGAAGAGAGCACACAAGGGGAGAGGGAGAAACAGACTTTCCACTGAGCAGGAAACCTGATGTGGTGGCTCCACGTGGGGCTCCATCCCAGGACCCTGGGATCATGGCCTGAGCCGAAGGCAGAGGCTTAACTGACTGAGCCACCCAGGCGCCCTCAGAAATTCTGTTTCTGATTACATACATCTTCTACCTATAAACACAATTTTCTAAAGCAAGTATTTAGCTTTTAGGCATTTATCGTGGTCCAATTAGGGAAGATTATTTTTTAAATTGCCTATCATTTTTAAATAGTTTGGACAAGGCACTTCATGTTTTCTGAGTTTCAAATTACACATTTTATAATGCGGGATTATGGATTCCTAGATCTGGATCTCTAGCCCTTCATACTGGATTTGGAGTGAACAACGTGGCATCAAACATGACGAGGCTCCTTGTTTATCACTCTAATATGGAGGCAGGGCCAGTGAGAGCCAGATGTGGGAAGGAAAAGTAGAAAACAAAATTTAAAGGACCGATGTTGGGAGATATAGCCAATTTGGGCAACTAGTTTGTCTTTTATGCATTTGTAAAAAAACAACAATAGATCTGGGCATTTGTAAGAAAACAAATTATTTTAAAAAATTTTACCCAGACACTAATGTTCTGAGGCATCTTTACTGTAGACCTTTTTACTCCTCCCCTCAAGAAAAGGAACCTCCCAATTTTATAGGAAAAATCTGTCAGTGAATTTGTTGACATACCTGAGAATTCACACAGAGAAGTTTCAAAATTAATAGCTAGTGTTCATTTGAAGATAAATGCTATAGTTAAAATGCAAACTCTGATTAATATAAAGGTTAAAGGGATCTGACAATATCAACACGTACAAGGGAAAAAACCCCACAAAAACCAGAATGACTTTTGCATTGGTTTTACAAAGAGGATCCTACACTGCGTTGTCAAAATTGAGGCACAGACAGAAGTGCCTCCACCCTTATCACAGAAATGATGCTTCAATAAGTATTTTACAAAAGGTAATTATCCACAGCACAATTTCTTTCTTGGCCTTCCCTTGGAAAGAGGAGACAGATAATAATTTCAGACTTATATAATATTGCATAAATAGTACAAAAAATTCCATGTGCCCTTCATCAAGAGTCTCCAAATGTTAAAATTTTATCACATTTGCTTTCCTTTCTCTCTATATATTGTTCTGAAATGGCTGAGAGCAAAAATGAGGGTCTTTTCATCACCACCAAATAATCATTTGTCAGAATGATAACACTGATTCAGGTCCCCTGGGTGGCTCAGTGGTTTAAAGCCTCTGCTTGCCTTTCTGCCTACTTGTGATCTTTCTCTGTGTCAAATAAGTAAATAAAATCTTAAAAAAAAAAAATAACATTCAGTATCATTACCTAATATATAAGCTAAATTTTACTAATCATCTCACTTTTTATCTACCTTAGTAAAAACAAATAACAACAACAACAACAAAACTGTCTTTGGTGTCCTTCAAAACTTTTCAAGAGTAAGCCAATTATTTTGTGAACTGTCCCTCAATTTGGGTTTGTTTATTTCCCTGTTAGTGGATTTTGGTCTTTTTTTTTTTTTTTTTTAGTAGAAACAATTGGCATGGTGGTCCTCCATCAATCATTACAGGACGTATATGTTGATATATCTTTATTACCGGTGATAATACATTTATTTAAGTGGTCTGTGGTGGGCATTACAATCAAAAAAACACAAATACTTTATTGAGATCTGAATTTGTGTAAATATTTCATTTCCCATAGTATTTTCACCTACTAATTTTGGCACCCACTGATAATTTCACTAGAACCAAGTACTGGGGACCCCAAAGGTACATTCCAAATACCCAGCAGCTATCCAGAAAAAAATTGCCTTCTTTATCCTTTACGTAACAAGTCTAGAGAGAGAACTAAAGGTCTTCAAAATGAGTGTAGTATAAAAAATTTAACCCAAACAAACATAAGTTAGCGGTTTTTACCTTAGTTTTATGCATTTACCATCCATTTTTTCATATGTGTTCTGACTCAAGACCCAAAAGAAACAGGAGTGTTTGAGGGGTGGCTCTGTGGGCAGAGATGGGAAATGGCAGCCTAGAGAGGGTTGCCTCTTTGTAGACAACAGAAGCACTTTTGAAAAAAAAAAAAAAAAAACAAAATCTATAGAATTGCTGTGATACGGTGATGTACTAGTATGAATCAATCTTTAACTCTGAGACGCAGCAGTGTAGCTAGATTTAAAACTATGTTAAGTCAGTGTACTGGGGGAGAGGGTATTTATTACTCCAAATGCAATACTGAACTGATTGTCCTACCTATTGATTGGCTTCAATTTCACTTTTCCACTCTATATAACTTGCAAAGCCCTTTTTAATTCCTACAGTCCTAATAAAGGATGTCAACTAATGCATAATGCATTTTGTTATTTAAACAGTAAGTGAGATGAGAGAAACAGTTTGGGACATGATATTAAGGGCAACCATTCAGCTATAGTAATTTCCCACAAATTGATGAGATGGGCTATAAAACCCAGTGGAGATATCATCAGGCACATTCTCGATCTTTTAATTAGAAATACCACTGACTATGACACTGTGAGGTCAGTGTATTCCAGTTGCTTAACTGGTATTTTACTATTGCTAGGTCTAAATTATTAAATTGTATTTTGGAACCCCATGGAGTCATCGTTTTGAGAGGCTACAGTAAGACCAACATCATAAAATTCCTCTACTACGCTACATTATGGACGATCTCACTCTGGATTTGATGTATCTCATTAAACAACATGAATGCATTGTTAGCATACCCCGTGATGCTGAGTAAGAAGACGATGTTTTGAGGGTGCTCAGTGGTATTCTGACCTCATCAGCTGCTGCTCTTTGCATTAGCTAGATCACTTTCTGGGGAAAAAAGAAATGTTTTGGCCGACGAATTGCTTTACATTTACACTGTTCCTCGTTTATGAGGAGAAGAGAAGAGTGTGGAATCGGAGTAGAGAGATGTGGACATCCGTGCTGCTGCAGGAGAGGCTCAGCTAGATCATAAAGACATAGTAATAGTTGGGGAAAAAGTCTCCACTTCTAGTTGAATTGTGTTGGCATGTGTAGTTCAAGAGCCTGCTTTAATTATTTTTCAACAGAGTTTTTTCCTCATGAATTGTCAAATACTTCTTAATTGCGTAGGCCTCCATATCCCTGGAAACTCACTGCTTGGAAAGAAGGCGAGTTGAAGTCATGTACATTTAAATCAAAACTCCAGGCAGGTGCCTCAAACATGCCTTTGATAGGAATTCAAACGAATTTTCTAGTTTGATGGACAGAGATACTCAGAATTTGAAAATTTTGATAAGTCGTAACATTGCTTGAAAATAATTATCAACATTATAGGATATGGAAGAAAAATTATAGTTGAAATAGGACATCTCCTATTAGTTTTGGGACTTAGCTATTTAGCGAGACTAAGGTGTATTATTTAATTAAAATATATAGTCTTTTTATTTTTAAATGTACATTAATATTTTAATACTATTGCTAATGTATTTTTACTATCACCAATCTTGCTACTTCTATTGTTACTGTAACATCGATATATTTTTAAAGATTCCTGAAATAGGGAAACAAAACTTAAAATTACATCTTGGTTGGCAGTATTGAGAGGATTATGTATATACATATGTGAGTATATGTGATATATATATATCTCATACATATATGAGAGGATTATGTATATATGTATGTGAGTATATGTGATATATATCTCATACATATATGAGAGGATTGTGTATATACGTATGTGAGTATATGTGATATATATATATATATCTCATACGTATATGAGAGTATTGTGTATATACATACAAACATACACCCACACAACTCCTCCCCAAACACTAGGACACGAATTGAAATTTCACTAAATCTACTGAATGTTTTGCTTTAAATTATATTTTCCCCCTCTTAACAATTTACATATTATAAACATTGCCATTATTTGACATTTTTCAGAATAGCTTTCTCATATAATTGCTAACATACTGACATAGAAAAATACAGATTTTTTAAAAATATTAAAATTGTATATCATCTTAAAATGGCCATCATTAACATTCTAGAGTTTTGTTTTTTTTTTTTCTTCTACATGTAAAGTTGTAATCATTTTTTCCTCTGTCTAAATGCTTGGTGCTAGAACTTTTCAACAATCATACTCAAAGTACTGCATGGTTAAAATAGAAAGTCAGTAATTTGTAATATCTTATAAAACAAACTAGCCACAGATTACCTGAATTTATGTTATGTACAAATCTACAAGTCTCCAGTTTTTATATTTGCAACAAAGATTTTTAAGACTTTTTTCACAGTGAACTACTGGAAGTCAAAAGCATACTTTTGTGATGGGTTCCTATATCCAAACACTGGTTTATTCTCAATCAATAAATTAAACAATTTATGCATCTTAGGAAATTTAGACTGTTGTCACAATATTTACTATATGAGAATAATTAATGCAAAATTCCATTCCATACCTTTACCCCCCTGGGCACAAGTGTTATTTTTGAGGAGGAAACAAATATGACTGTGTTAAGAATGGTAAAAAAAAAAAAAAAAAATTACCATGTAGATAGTTGCCACATTTAATAATTTTTCTTCTGAAGATTTTTACTTTGTGTGAAAGATACATTATGTAACTAAGTGACTGATGAAAACATTTGGATTTATCTCAAGGGTCAAGTTGATAGAAAAGGGACTTCATAGAGACTGTTGAGATGAGAACAATAAGTTATATTTAGGTCTCTAACTGTTGTGGAGTGACAGCTAGTGATGGCGACTGTAAAGAAAGCTGCCTCAGCTACCACCATTCTAAGGAATCAAAGTGAGGCAGCCACAGAGGACCCTGCCTACCAGCACCAGGCAGCTCTGGCTGCCCAGGGCCCCTGCTGTCCAAGTGCTGACCCAAAGAGCACAACCCTAGGTAGTTTCCATCCTCTATAGTCTCTCCCCACAGAACCTGTCCTTTTTGGCATAACTGTTAGGGCACTGCACTCAATTTACTATTTCCCAGCCAATGAAACCTTCAAGTGCATCCATTACTTATGTGGTTCCCCAAAACATGAAGGACCCAAGGAATTATTCCCTTTAACAGGGGATTTCTTTTCTTCTGCTAGAAAGAAATATTACGCGGACTGCAATTGTATTTTTCTCATACAGTAGATCTTTATAAGCTCAAACTCGTTGACTGGCTAGCAATACTAAAGGGCATTGAGGTGAGAGGCAAATGCACTGTCTTACTCAGATTTTCCAATCTTAACATTCCATATGATTGATGCCTTCAAAACAGTTTACATGTGTGAACTCACATAATCTTCATAGTATGTTTGGAACTTAGAGAAGCATTTCTATCAACTGTTTTATAGTTATTAGGGACTGTGTGATGTAATACAGTTGAACTAAGTTAGCTTATGACTAGTGACAATAAATGACATTTAATCGAGTTTCAGGGTTATTTATAGATCATAAAGTTTCATGTTGAAAGCACAATTCGAGTAACATTCTGTGTGAGGTTCTCACTGCGTAAAATTAAATCACATCTTAACTAATAATAGCTTATCTAATGTTTTAAGAAAGAAAATACAGGTACATATAAAATGTCTGTTAGTAATGTATATGAAAATCTACCAAACCAAGTAGCCAATTGTAACTATCTAGAATATACTAACATAAAAAATATACCTCTGAGAACCCTCCATATAATTCCATTATTCTAACTATTCTAACAATTTCCATTTCACCTATTGGAGCTTTTACAATTGAGAACATTTTTTAGAGGAAAATAAGGGTCATATTCTCACATTTAAAATTCTTAATTCTGACAGAGGAAATGTGTGAATCTGAGCACAATTTTAAATGTTATATATAAGCATATTATAATTACGAGCACAATGAGGAATGATTAAGGTTAGGTTTTAGAGTTAAATCTGGGTTGTCCTTGATTATACGTATTCTGAGCTTAGATCTGGGTGCCTGGTAAAATTTTATTAAATATTATTTCCATCTGTCTTCCACTCCCCTAATTATAATATTCTTCTTGGAAAACCCAAACAAATGCACTAACCCTGAGTCAGTTATGAAATACCAGGTCTGAAATGCATGGGTCCGGCCCACCAGCTAGGGCTGGTGACTTTCAATTGTTGTCTCGTGATAGCTGTGAAGGTCGCACACATCGAGCCTTGTGGGATTACCTTCCCTTCAGGTTTTGAAAATATTTGCAAACTACTCAATTGCTCATTTTGAAAACTGTGGCAATTTTACCTTAAAAGTACTCTGCATTTTATGGATTTTCGTGGACACGAGATGAAAATTAGTGCAAGATCAATTCTCTTTCTCCTCTGTATTTACATGTTAACTCTTGTAGCTATTGTACTCACATACAAGCTCAGGCACTAGGGTGCAGGTTAAATTGATGAACAACTGGTGATTGAGTAGGTTTATCAATCAACCCTTCATTGATTAGCTTGGAATCTAATAGAATTAAGATCCTGGTCTACCAAAGATTCTAGTTCATTATCTCTGTAATGTGATGAAACCATCTTCATCATGAAATCTGTTCATTTTATATCTGGACTTTAGTCTTAAAAAACATGCCTTAAAAAAAATAAAAGTGTCCATTTGGACTGTGTTGAGAGCACAGTAAACACTGCAGGTTCATAAACTGTGGCTAGTATTTGTCTAAGATATTTCCCTGCAGTGTCCTGTGAGCTCCTTGTACCCAAGACCTTGCCTTATTTTTCTTTCAATTTCACCTGCACACACCAGGAGGCCTAACAAAGGTACAGAATAAAGCTTTGTTGAATGTTGACAGACTGGGTCAGAACACAGAAGTACATCCATCTTGGACTCATTGGTCCTAAGTACAAGATCCAAATTATAAAAAATAAAACTCATAGGAAAGTGTACAAAGCCTCAAAAAATCTGAGCTTCTTTGTTTTTGCTTTAAGGATCTTTCTATCATTTGAATGCACACAAAAGAAACACAGACTGGATGCCAAATACTCTAAAAAATAATTAACTTTTGGCCGAAATGTCTTGAATATAGGAACTACCATTCTCCTAACCAAAATAATACATTCTAAAAATCATACCTGCGCATGTCCTTTCCAAAGTACTGTGTGCTGTGCCTGGACCCTCACTTCTTCTCTTGTCTAAGGTTTCCCAGACTTTTCTCCCTCTTGAGGTGAGGGTAGGGCAAGTACACAGCTTTGCCTAACACACACACACCTGGATATATTGCTTTTAGGGACGTACTCCAGTGGGAACTAAATTTAAATCCCTCCTTAAACAGTTTAAAATTGTTCAAGTGATATAAAAATGACTTTAGTTTGCAAAGAAGCACAGTTTAAAAGGGACCCCAGAAGAGTATTTTAGACTAATCCATTTTAGATGCACTCACTCTAAATCTGATTTCATTTTTTTGATTAAGAGCTGAAGAGTGAAATTAATGATTTCACCATAACATTGTTTTAAGTAAATTCCTTATTATATAGTATGTAAAAATCCAAATATATGAGCCTGATGATTAGGAGGAACATAGTGTTTTTTCTTTTCTGTTTAACAATACATTTTACCATACTGTTTAAAATAAAATACCTTTCCTACTCAATGCACACTATTTACAAAATTTTTAGGACGTTAGGAAGCAAAAGTACAAAATGCATGTACTCTTCTTTTGAAGGTTTTTTACTAGAAGTGTGTTCTCATTGGAATAAGAATTTCACAAAATATCTGTGTAAAAAAAGAGAACACATGGATTACCTTATATTTACACTTAAAAGTCAACATTTTTAGGTTTGTTATTAGAGCTTCATTACATTCCATTTTTTAAAGTAGTTAACATTCAAGTCCACCCCAAATGAATAATGTTCTTATAAGCTTATTGGGCAGGCTTTTTGAGGATTCCTTAACATACAAAATGTCAGTATAAATGTTTGGTGAAAGATGATATTGTTTATAGGCTTTTAACTAGCCACAGTACTAATTAAACTGCAATTAGGTTGAACTTTAATTGTGTGGCTTGATTGATTTAATAAGGTTAACATCTGCCACTTTGCCTAGACTTAGTATCAAGACCCTACATATCAAGGTCTGATTACCCAGCTTGAGCTGCAGTGGGAGAGCCAAATACCAATAGAAATGTCAACGGAGATGGCGTATGTTGCAGACATAGGACAATACCCAAGTGGCTGTATTCTTTCGTCTCGTAGTAAAATAAACAGGGAAAGTTGCATCAATAAAGATTTTGTGCACATGATTAAGCGACAAAACTTCTAAGCAAGCTATTACTTTGGGGGAATTTTTCTCCCCTCCTTTTGATCCTTGGCTGGGAAGCACTAGGGAACTGAGCTAGAGCCAAGAGGATGCCTCCCGTGGACCATCTATTTCAGAAAGTCACTCCAGGGGCATCCTTAGTATACCAGCCATAAAATCACCTAACTTCAGAACATTCTGGATTTCAGCAATTTAAATAACAGGCCTGTTTATAAGGAATCCTGCTCTCAGATGAGATCAGAGTTGAAGCACGGAGTTACCGTGTTCTTCTCCTTGCCTTACCTCTAGATCTAACTTTTTCGAAGCTACAGCGACAGTCAGATTCTGTGGTTTGTTTTCTTCCTGTCTCCTTTTTCTAAGTTCCTCGGAAACACAAACCACATCCTCCTTGGCATCTGTGATTCAAGATAATACAGTCTTATGCTTAAAGAGACCATCCCACTGTCCACTCACCATTATGGACCCAACCAGTAGCCTCTCCTTGATCACCTATTCTCTCTTGTGTGGATCCAGATTAAATCCTTCAAATACCTTTACTCTTTTATGCTGGAGTTCTTAGTTACAAAAAAGTCAGCTCCGTGACATAAAAAGCCATCATCCTGTACCTATTTTTCACTAGTCGTTTTGTCCACATGGGACAATGGGTTTAGCCAGTTAAGGGGTGATTCCTCTGGCCCTTCCCCTGAAAGAAGTTAATTAAATAAATCAATTCTAATTCAGTAAGAATGTAGTGGAGTATGAGTATCTATACTTTAAAAAAAAAAAAATAGATTCAAACATTTTTTTCCAGAACACCTGGGATAAATAAAGCCTGACATTCAAGTGGGAGCCAAGGAAATGAGGAAAAACCCATCCCTGGTTTATTCCTACTTCATAAATCCTTTGACATTTAAGAAAACCATTTATTTTAAATCCAAAATGCAGAATGTAGTCAGAGCCTAACAAAATTTATTCTGAGACTCTCAACTTTATCAGTGTTGTCTTAAATAAATGTGAGTGGTGATGCTTTGAAAGTTTCAAAGATGTTTAGCTAAAATTATCTGTGGTAAACGGAACCATAATTCTAGGCTTTAATGATACATTTAAAGATGACAAGGATTAAAAGCCTTATTCTAGCAATCATACCACAGGGAAGATTTTTCGTTTGGTAATTAGCAGTATGGCTAGTTAACGTGTATAAATAGTACAGTGTACCACTGGACATTTTTGCTGATATAGTTTTTGAGGACCTTAGCAAGAAGTGAATCAATTGGCTTATAAGCACTCTATAATTTATTTTTCTGCAAAAGGTACTATTTTAAAAATAGGATAAAAATAGGTTGAACCTTAAAATACATACCTAAGAATATGTATTTTAAGTGCAAATTTGTAGGAAATCTTGTCCCTTTGTCTAGAATCCTATCATAGAACCTACGTCACTATTAGTTTCACTAGTATCACATGATAGCACTGACTGTTAATCCTGCGGAACTGCATCTGTAGGAATTTCTACTACCAGATAAAGACAGTATGCCCAGAAGAGAACTGCCCCCAGAAAACAAACATCTCTCAGAGATGATTTTCCATAAATCAACATTAGAAGACAACTTTAACTGTACTAATTGTTCCTCAATGAATGTTTATCACATACACACCCTAATAAGAGAGTTGTGTATATTTTTTTTTAAAGATTTTATTTATTTATTTGAGAGAGAGAGACAGAATGAGCAGGGACAAGGGCTAGAGAGACAGCTAGACTCCCCACGGAGCATGGGGCCTGACACGGGGCTCAATCCCAGGACCCTGAGATCCTGACCTGAGCTGAAGTCAAACACTTAACTGACTGGGGCACCCAGGTGCCCTAAGAGTTGGATATTTTTATTCACATAAATATGCTTTCAAATTAGACGCTTTTTCTATTGAAGAGAAAATAATGGCTGTCACTGTTTTCCATGTTTTAATATAAACCCACTGCATCAGAATAGACAGGCAACCCGTTTCCTGTTCACTGCATTAACTTTGAGCTTCACCACTTAGCCTGCAGGGCCCTGCACAGACAAAACACCCGTCCCTGTTCTACCTCCTGCCCCTCCCCAACATGTCTCTCACAAGGGGGGGTTGGCGGGAAGGAGCTGGAGTCTCAGCCATAGCTGCAGAGACTCGAAGACTTTTGTGAGGTTCCGGTTCAACGTGGAGACCAAAAAAGAGGCAGAGCTCACCTCCTCTCAGGGACACACTGAATCCACCCCTACGTATGGGAAGATTTCCTCTGGAGAAACCCCTAAAGCTGGCAAGGTTCACTGCTATAGACAAGAGGGGAACCACATCGGAGTGGGCAGCGGAAGCGGAGACATAGTGTTTCCATAAAACCTACACTAGCCAGCAGCCCACAGTCAGGAGGGAACTCAAAACCTGCAGCTTCTTCCTGAGGAGCAAAGGCTTCTTAGCTCACACTGGGCACCCTACTTTGTAAAAGCAACACCTCAGTGACACGCACTCCAAACACCTGTCTGTGAAGACCAGTGAGGCTCTCACCAGAGATCTGCGGGGCTCTGTGAAACTACGCAACAGACATAATAGGGCCTGCATGCAGATACCCGCTCCAGGACCCAGCTCAGAAGCAGCTCCTTGAAAATTGCCCAAACTTTATGGGCAGGGACCTGCTGGTGGACTCCTCTTCCTGCTCAAAAAGATGCTCACAAAATGCAGAGGAAGAAGGGATGAACACAGAACTTCAACAAATATAAAATACAAGAAAGTACCCAAAAGAAGTCATTAATGCTGAAAAATGCAATAACTGAACTGAAAACTATGTTAGGGGAATTCGTGAGCAAACTGAATGAGGCAGAAGAAGGATCAGTGACCTGAAACGTAGGACCCTAGAAACCACCCAATCCAAGCAGCAAACAGAACAGATGAACAAAAAAGAAGATAGCTGAAGAGACATAGGGGCAACATCAAGCACTAGAACATTTGTGTTATGAGAGTCTCAAAGAGAAGAGCAAGGGAAAGGGGCAGAGAAAGAAAAAAAAATTGATGAAACAATGACTGAAAAATTGCTTAAGCTGGAAAACAGATTCAGGAATGTCAGAATTCCAAATAAGGCGAATCCAAAGAGACCCACACCCAGACACATTATGTTTAAAATGTCCAGAGTTAAAAAAAAGTTTTGGGGGCACCTGGGTGGCTCAGTGGGTTAAAGTCTCTGCCTTCAGCTCAGGTCATGATCTCAGGGTCCTGGGATCGAGCCCCGCATCAGGGTCTCTGCTCAGCGGGGAGCCTGCTTCCCCCCCTCTCTGCCTGCCTCTCTGCCTACTTGTGATCTCTGTCAAATAAATAGGTAAAGAATTTTAAAATCGGCATGAGAATAGCTTCTGGTTGTGTACAGGGCAACCTCCACAAGAACACCAGAAGAATTTTCAGCAGAAGCTTTGCAGGAGGGAGAGTCACAAAATATCCAAAATGCTGAAAGGGAAATAATTTCCAACCAAGAAAACTCTATCCTACCTAGTTGTCATTCCACATGGAAGAAGAGACAGAGTTTTACTGGCAAATGAAAGCTAAAGGAATTCATCACCATAAACCAGCGCTACAGGAAATGTGAAAAGAGCTTTTTTTAAGCTACAGAGAAAGGACATGAATCAATAACAATAAATCATATGAAAGTGAAAGTCTCAGTAGAAATGGTAAATATATAGTAAAAGTAGTGGATTAATCATTTATAAAGCTGGTAGGAAGGCTAAAAGACAAAGGTATTACAAATAATAAGTTAAAAAGATGTAAAATGTGGCATTGAAACCATGCAATGTGGGATGAGAGATAGTAAACTTGTAGAGCATTAGAATGCAATTAAACCTGAGTCATTATTTAATTTAATTACACTGTTAAATATATGAGTTGCTATATGTAAGCTTCACGTACTCAGCAAACAAAAAAATCCCATACCCTATAGTAGGTACATAAAGATAAGGAATTAATCTAAGCATACCACTGGAGAAACCCATCCAAATAAGCTGCCTCCAAGATACCTATCTCAGGTGTAAGGACAAACAGACTGATAGTAAAGAGGTGAAAAAAGACATTCCATGCAAATATTAGCCAAAAGAAAGCTGGGGTAGCTATACATATGTGAGACAAAAGCATCACATAATGATAAATGGGTCAATTCAACAAGTTGATGTAACACTTATAACTATTTATGCCTCAAAGGTGCACCTAAATACATAAAACACATATTAATGAATCTAATGGGAGCAATAGACAGCAATACAATAATAGTGGGGGATTTTTATACCCCACTTACATCAATGGATAGATGATATGGACAGAAAATCATTAAGGAAATAATATCCTTAAATAATCAGATCAGATGAACTGATATACGAAATCTATATATAAAAGATTAAAATCTATGTAATCTATAGAATGAAACCTATATATAAAGATTTAATTCATTTGAGACAGAGCATGCATGCTTGTGCACACACGTGTGAGATGGGGGTTCAGAGGAAGAGGGAGAAGCAGACACCCTGCTGAGCAGGGAGCTCGATATGGATCTCAATTCCAGGACCCCGGGATCATGATCTGAGCTGAAGGCAGAGGTTTAACCAACTGAGCCACCCATGCGTCCCCCCAGAGGGACTTAATAGGTATATACTGAACATACCAACACAAAGCAGCACGATGCACAGTCCTCTCAAGCACACATAAAACCTTCTAGAGAATGATTATGTATCTGGCCACAAAACAAGTCTCAGTAAATCTAAGAGGACTGAGATCATGTCAAGCAGCTTTTCTGATGACAGTGGTGTGAAACTGTCAATTATAAGAACACAGAAAATTCACAAATATTTGGAGATTAAACAGTATGCTACTGAACAACCAATGGGTTAAAAAAATACGTAGAGGCAAATGAAAACAGAAGTATAACAAAACTTATGAGATGCAGCAAAAGCAGTTCTAAGAAGAAGTTCATAGCCATCTATGCCTACCTCAGGGAACTAGCAAAAAAAATAAATAAATAAAATAAAATAAATGAAGCCCAGAGTTAGAAGGAAGAAAATGACAGAGATGAGAATATAAAATTAAATAGAGACCAAAAAGACAGCAGAAAAGATCAATAGGACTAAGAGCTGGTTTTCTGAAAAGAAACAAAACTGACAAATCTTTAGCCTCAACAAGGGAGGGGTCAAAACCACTAATGAAAAAGAAATATTACACCTGCTCTCACAGAAATACAAAGGCTTCTAAGAGACTACTGGGAGCAATAATACTCCAACAAATCGGGCAACCTAGGAAAAAAGTGGATAAATCCCTTTTATATCCCTTGGTAGATAAAATCTACCAAGATTAAATCAGGAAGAAATACAAAATCTGAACATATGATAACATGTAAGCTGTTTTTATCAAAATACAAATCTTTCCCAAAAATCAAGACCAGGACCAAGCATCTTCCCTGGAGAATTCTACCAACTATTCAAAGAGGAATTATTACTTATTTTTCTCAAAATATTCTAAAAATGAATTAGAGAATGCTTCCCAACACATTTTATGGGGCCAGAATTACCGTGATAACAAAATTAGACAAGGATGCCACACACACACACACACACACGGCAAATATCCCTTATGAACATAGATACAAAAGTCCTCAACAAAATACTAGCAATTCAATGATATATTCAACAATCATACACCATAACCAAGTGTGAGTTATTGTAGGGTAGAAAGGAAGGTTCTATATTCACAAATTAATGTGACACAACACATTCACAAAATGGATAACAAGTGTAAGACCATCTCAGTAGATGCAGAAAAAGCATTTGACAAAATTTAACAACCATGTATTATAAAAAATCTCCCGAAAGTAGATAAGAGAGAATTAACCTCAACCTAATAAAATCCATATGTAACTTCACACTCAATGGTAAAAGAGCTGACAGCTGTTTTAATTGGCAAAATATAGACAGATAATTGAAATATTTTTGGTAAAGTTAAATTAGCTGAAAGCTTTTCCTCTAAGGTCAGGAACAAGACAAGGGTGCCCACTCCTACCACTACTCAACATAGTATTGGAAGTCCTAGCTACATTACTCTGATGAGCAAAAGAAATAAAATGTTTCCATACTGGTAAAGAAGAAGTAAAACTATCACTATTTGCAGAGGACATTTTATACACAGCAACCCCTAAAGAAGGGCGCCTGGGTGGCTCAGTTGTTAAGTAGCTGCCTTCGGCTCAGGTCATGTCCCAGTATCCTGGGGTTGAGCCCTGCATCAGGCTCCCTGCTCAGCAGGAAGCCTGCTTCTTCCTCTCCCACTCCCCCTGCTTGTGTTCTCTCTCATTGTCTCTCTCTGTGTGTCAAATAAATAAAATCTTAAAAAAAAAAAAAGAAACCCCTAAAGACTCTACCGAAAAAACTGTTTAAAAAGTTGCAGGATACAAAAGCAATAAACAGAAACTTGCTGTATTTCATACATGATTGATGAAGAATCAGAAAAATAATCTCTTTAATAATTTCTTTACATTAATTTACATTAGAGAGAATTAAAAGAATATTTAGAAATGACTTAACCAGGGAGATAAATGACCTGTACAGTGAAAATCATAACACGCTAGGAAAAGAAATTGAAGATAACACTAACAAATAGAAAGATACTCATGTTTATGAACTGGAAGAGTATTGTGAAAATGTCCAAACTGTTGGAAACAATCTATAGATTCCATGCGATCCCTACAAAATCCCAAAGACATTTTTCACAGAAATAGAACAACCCTAAAATTTGTGTGAAACCACAAATGATGGTTTGAATGAGTGCACTGGACTTAATGAGTGCAGAGTGATGTATGGGACTCTTGAATCACTTTGTTGTACACCTGAAACTAATATTACACTGTAGGTTAGCTGGAGTTTAAATAAAAACTTAAAAAAAAATCCAAAGAACCAAAGCAATCTTGAGAAAGAAGGACAAAGCTGGAGGCACCATGCTCTCTGATTTCAAACTGTATTATAAAGCTATAGTAATCAAAAGAGTAGGGTACTGGAATAAAAAAGACACATAGATCAAAGGAAAGGAACAGAAAGCCCAGAAGGAAAGCCACATATAAATGGTTAATTAATTGATGACAGAGGAGCCAAGAATATGCCATGAGGAAAAGACAATCTCTTCATTTCCCACGATCTTATACCATATACAAAGACTGAATACGGATTAAAGACTTGAATGTAAGACCTGAAACCATAAAACTCCTAGAAAAATACATAAGCAATAAGATCCATGGCATCAGTCTTAAAAATGATTTTTTGAGTCTGACACCAAAAACAAAGGCAGATAAATGAAGAATTGATTAAGACTACATCAAACTAAAAATCTCTGTACAGTAAATGAACAGCATTAAAAGACAACCTGCTGAATGGGAGAACATACTTGTACATCATATATCCAATAAGGTGTTAATACACAAAATATGTAAAGAACTCATACAAGTCAATAACAAAGACACCAACCAACTGATTAGAAATTGGGCAGTTCCTGAATAGACATTTTTCCATAAAAGTATGCAAATGGCCAGCAGGCACAGGAAAAGGTACTCAACATTATGCATCATCAGGGAAACTGACATCAAAACCACAATGGGATTTCACATCGCACCTGAAAGGATGGCCGGAATCAAAAAAAGACCAGAAATAACAAGTGTTGGTAAGAATGTGGAGAAAAGGGAACCCTTGTGTCCTCTTGTTGGAATGTAAATTGGCGCAGCCACTGTGCAAAACAGAAAGAAAGAACAAAGAACTAGTATATGATACAGCAACTGTACTCTGGGTATTATTTGAAGAAAACTAAAACATTAACCCAAAACATACATGCACTCCTATGTTCATTGCAGCATTATTTACAATATCCAAGCTATAGACACAACCTAAGTGTCCTTTGATAAAGGAATAAAGAAAATGTACTATACATACAATAGAATATTATTCACCCACTAAAACTTAAATATTGCCATTTGAGACAAGTAAATGGATATTAAGGGTATTATCTTAACTAAAATAAATCAGACAGGAAAATAAATACCATATGATTCAGTCATATATGAAATACAAAATAAAGAACAGAGAACAGATTTGGTTGCCAAAGGTGGGGGTAGGGAGTGGGTAAGATATAGGAAGTCAAATGGTACAAACTTCCAATTTAAAATAAATACGCCAAAGGGATGTAACATATAGCATGACGGTTACAGTTAATACTCTAATTGAGAGTAGGTCTTGATAGTTCTCATCACAAGAAATATTCTGTAACTATGTATGGTGACAGATGTTCCACTTACTATGGTTATTGTTTTTCAATATATACAGATATCAAATCAAATCATTATGATGTGTTCCTAAAATGAATATAATGAGATCAGTTGTGCCTCAATTTTCTTTAAAGATTTTATTTATATATTTGACAGAGAGAGAGCACAAGTAAACAGAGCAGCAGGTGGGGGGGTGGGAAGCAGGCAGGGAGCGGGGCTTGATCCCAGGACTCTGGGATCATGACCTGAGCTAAAGGCAGACGCTTAACCAACTGAGCCACCCAGGCACCCCCAATTGTGCCTCAATTAAAAAGAACTTTTCAAAAAAAAGTCTAAAACTAGACTATTTATGTATACATTTTCTACCCTGAAGATGATTTTTACCATAAGTTTTCTTAATAATTTCAGAAGAAATAAATCATTGTGTCTACATATGTAAATAGACATATACCTCTTCTATTAAAGAGAAGTTATCTGCCCAAGGGGTACAAAGAATTAAGCTGGTTGAGTAAGTGCTGGAGATTTAATTTATAGCCATGCAACTGCTTAACAACAATAGATTGTGTTTGCAAGTTGCTACATGGCTATATATTAAGTGTTTTAGTCACACACACAAAGAAAATCCTAACTATGTGAGGAAACAGATAAGTTAATTACCCTGATCCTGTTGAGTATTTTGCTATGTATGTATTTATTTAAAAGCATCTTAAAGTAACTCTTAAACATATACAATTTTACAAATTTTTTCCTACACTTCGCAGGGGGAAAGAAATCACATGTTTATACCTCAACCCTGGGAATTAAGAAAAAAAAAAGGGAGGGGAATCACTACATTGTATCAGGCTTTCTAATTTATATCCAGTCTTTTCCATTTCACTAAATTAACATTGTTCTCATATTTTCTCAGTAGCTTAGTTGAAATGTAAGTTTATAATATAAATTAAATCTATAGATTATTTACCTTTCCTTGTATTTCTAGAACATTTTTCTAGAATGTTCCACATTCTAGAAAAATAAGTGGTGTAGATAACCACAAATCTACATCAATGACTTTGGTAAGTTTCAGAAAAACTGGATGCTGTAATTACTCATCAATCAAAAAAATTTTAAATGTTAAACTGAAATGAATTCAGCAGATGGTATTATAAAACTGGCAATTAATATGTTTTTAAGTTAAGCTTTAAATATATTAAAGAAGCGTTTGTTCCTATGAAATTATTTTTAAAATTGGCTTTGTTGTTAACCACATTTGCTCTCATTGGTTAGAAACATGCTACTTGGTAACTACATTTCACACACACATACACACAATGTTGTATCATGTACACAAATAATGACAAAACAGGTATTGAAAAGATCACATCTGATACTATATACTTGTTTTGAGACAGATTTTCTTTCCGAAAAGTAGTGGTGAATTTTTAGTCTTGTTGCTGGTGTTCTCATAATGTAAGATTAATTGAGAGTCTTTTGGGTTATCTGGTTAATTAAGGTTAAAAGTATGCTGATGTTACCTCACCCATTTATTTGTATTCAGACTAAAGACAATTCAGGACTTATCTATTAGAGATTGGTGGAAATGAAGGCCCTAATAAATGATCGCTTCACCATTTGGTAATAACCTCATCCTTGATTCAGTGATTCCCATGACTCTCAGTTTATAAACTGTAAAACTAAGTACACTTGTCATGACAAACACTGAGTAATGCAGGGAAGTATTAAATCACTGTATTGTACACCTAAAATTAATGTAACACTGTCTGTTAACTATACTGGAATTAAAGTTAAAAATGTAAAAAAATAAATAAAACATCGTTACTGCTGAAAAAACCCACCACCTGAAACGGAAAGAAAACGGAAGCATTTGTTTCTAAATTCTCTTCTAAGACAGAGAAAATACTTTAAAAGGTGTTAAGATTGACAGTAATTGTGTTTTAATGATGGGCATTAAGGAGGGCAGGGATTGCAGAGTACTGGGTGTGATACGCAACAATGGATCATGGAACCTGCGTATGGTGACTAATATAACATGATACAAATCATTAAAAAAGGCTTTATGTAAAGTTCCATGGCAATTATTTTTAATAATTTATATTATAAAAAATCAAAGGTTTTAAGTATTGAATAATATTTGGAGCTTACCATGTTAGAATATGCATTAAAGTGAAAATTAGAAGAAAAATCATCTGCCTCTAGTAAATAAAACACAGGAATATAAAATATAATCAAAATGATAACAGCAAAATATTTATTCATTAATACAACAAATGTTTACGCCAGGTACTATAAATAGATATTAATAATAAATCAGAAGAGAAACTCCCTAGCTTCGTGAGGTTTTATTCTATCAAGAGAACAGAAAACAAATTGAATAAGTAAAAGGTACAGTGTATAGAGTGGTGAATAATAAGGAGGAATACACAGCAAAAGAGAAGGTAGGAAGCCCAGGGCAAGAGGACAGGGTTGGAATTTTAGTGTTAAAGCAGAAGACAGCTAACTGTGAGTTAGCAAGTCCAGCCCACACTCAAAGGGAGATTAATAGCAAGGTGTGAATAACAGGAAGCAGGGATCATTGGCATGTCTTGGATGCTGCCTAATTTATTTAGCCCACTTCTCTGGAATTTTCCCTCCTGTCTTCTTATGTAATTTGATTTCTCAGCATTCCCCTTTGGCCTTTTTTTTTTTTTTTTTTTTTTGTATTGATGATCTATCCTACTGTATCCTCCTTACTGTTCCTTAATTAAAGAAGGGCTAGCTTTTATTATTTAGGAAAAAAAAAAAAAAAACAAACAAAAACCTTGAGTCTAAATACTTCTAAACTCTCCTGCCATTAGAAAAAGCATTCGAGGTACCAGAACATCCATTCTTGTAGTATATTTTCCCTTTAATGTTTACTGTCTATCTAAACGATTTAAACGATGTTCAGCAGTAGTGACAATAGCATACACACGTCTAGTGGTCCAATGTTACAGCAAAGTTCTGGGGGATGAAACAGTGATGGGGAGCACTGGCATGCATAGGGTCTTTGGGATTCAGCCCCGACTCTACCCTTTATCACCACTTATCTCCCCCAGTTTGTTTCCTCATGAATAGATAGGCTCTCACGAGGCTGCTTTCAAAACCACAAGACACAGAAGGCGTGACACACTTTGCTCAGGGCCCATGGGGGAAAGGGCTCTTCTCCCGGAGTCTCTTTCCTGAAGCGACTGCTCTTACTCTGCGTCACTGCCTCGTTTCTATGGAAATGTATCATAACATTCGATGACAAGGAGCAGATAAAATGAGCTTTCATTAGTGACATGGGTTCACAGAACAGTGGAGGCTCACATTTTCTCTCAGGAAATAAGAGGTAAGAAGAGAAGGGCCAACTGCTAGGTTATTACTATGCCTCAGTTCTGTTTCATGACCGGCTGGCGGCTTTCCTCCAACTCCCTCCCTCTGTCTCCACAGAAGCTCACGACCCTCCCAGGTTCCCTCTACACCCCGCACTTTGTCCTGGAGGCAGCCCACTTATTCCTACATTTTGATCCTGCTCAGGACTCCAGAAGAAAACTGCACAGACAACATCCAGGCAAGGATGGAGCAGATGTGGTGGTCTCGTTCCTGAGTATTAACCGAGTTGGTGTGCATCAGCTAGTGATGCTGACATCTGGATTGAATCGTCTGTGCATAAGGGATTACTGAACGTTCTAGCCTATGCAGGTCTGAGTGACAATTCAACACCCACTACCAGAAAATTTGGAGAAAGCAAGGCTTTCTAATAAGTAAATAATATGGTTAGTATTAGTATCTTACTTTGTTTAAAAAAAAAAAAACCTTAGACATAATTTACAAAAATAATCTCACGTCCTCAATAAAACCTGCCCATGGATGTTTACAGTGGCTTTCTTCATAATTGCCAACACTTGAAAGCTTCGAAGATGTCCTTCAGCAGATGAATGGATAGATCAAGTGCGGCACACCCACACAGCGGGATTATTCAGCACTGTAGGGAAATGAGCTATCACAAGTCTGGGGTTTTATTCTCTGGAGAGGCCCCAGGCTCATACCCCAACCCTAGATCTAAGGAAGTGGCTTCCTGAACACACGGTAAGAAAAGATGAGAAGCTACCTTCTCCAATCTGGCGAAGATTGGTAGTATCTCTAAAATGGGTGGGAAGGTAGAGAGAAAAACAGATTGATTGAATATCCATTTAAAGAGCCCCCAGGTCCCCCCTTGCCTCTGCTCCATGGATGGCCGCCATGTCTATTCTTAACCCCACCCCCAAAAAGGAAATGAGCTATGAAGCCATGAAAACACAGGCAGGGATCTGATACAGATGTTCTTGTAGGCAACTACTGTTCCAGGTAGAGAAGGGGCTCTAGTGACTCGATAGTAACATTGCCAGGTCACGAAGCAACAGAAAACGTCTGCCATTGTATCTCACGGAAAATGAGGTCAAAAATATTCTTGAATTACAAACGAAAGGAATTCAATGCAGGTCATAAAGAATCCACTGAAACCATGATTTCTCCTAATATGATTTATCACTATTTAGAAATTAATTTATAAAATTTGGTGACAAACATTTTAACTTTGAAATATGGGGCTTATGGCAAACATATCCTTCTAAATTATTACTTCTATTTTAGGAGCATTTAAGTTTGCTTGACAAGTAAAACCAAAAAATTATAGGTCTTTTTAGTGTACACTATAGAGTAGTTGCAGTTGGGGTACCTGGTGGCTCGGCTCAGTTATGCATCAGACTCTGGTTGTCTCCGATTGTGATCTTAGGGTCATGGGATTCATCCCTGCATCAGGCTCTGCGCTGAGTGCAGAGTCTGCTTAAGAGTCTCTCTCGCCCTGTCTCCCATTGCTCCTCACCTGCACATACACTCTCTCAAATTTAAATCTTCTTTTAAAAAGTAACTTTAGTTAATGAACATGAATTTTTGCACCTGAATTTTAGTAAAATTTCATTAAGAGTGGAAAAAAAAATGTATCAGAAACTCCTGGAGTGTGAAGTTCTTCCGTGTCTCCATGTTATTTCTCAGCATCCCAGCTCTGTGCTAGTATGTGGCAAGCATTCCTTACATGGACGTGCTTAACCTAAAAACCCTTCTACAAAAGAGGAATGGAGAATTTTAGGATTAACTCTTCCAAGTCCTTTTTAGTTTATTGTCCTTCAGACACAGCATTGCTTTCTTGTTCTTCTGATTCTTAAGTCCTTCTTTACTAATGGTTTTCTAAAAGTTGACCAGCCTGTGCAACCTGCAAATTCATCCCCTTTAACCTGATCCTCTCGATTTCCTCGTTCAAATATGACTTTCTGGATGGACGGCATAGACAGGCAAACCAAGCACAGCAACTTTTAAGGCACTAAAACAATGTCTGGTACCATAATGATAAATACATCTGTGCCTCTATGTACCCAAAGCCACAGAATGTGCAGTACCAAGAGTAAACCATAATGCAAGCTACCCTCAGGTGATGACAATGTTAATACAGGTTTCTCAAGTATAACAGACATACCTGCTGGTGGGGATGTGGATTGTGAGGGAGAGTGGGGGGTGGGGAAGGAGTACAGAGTCTGTGGGAAAGCTCTGTACCTTCCTCTAGATTATGCTGTGAACCTAAAACTATGTTAAAAAAAAAAAAAGTTATTTAAAAACAGGAATGGCTTCCTAGAAGATAATATGATCCCATATGATTAATAAACACCCAACAGGAGTAATATGCGAATCCACACCTATGTTGTGGTCACTAAAGCAGTTACCACCTGGCTTATTTTTTAACAGCATATCTGATCACAAGAAACAAGTTGAATAATTTAGAATAGAAGGCTTTCTGTTTACACAAGTTTAGGCATTCTTGCTAATTTCTGTTTAGCTATCCTATCACAGATTAGCTTCAGAAGAGCCTCCTTCTTCTGTTAGCCCTAGTCTGTCTTTCCCTTTGACCTGCCAAGCAAACAGCCTGTTGCTTAGTCCTCAGCTGCCACTTTACAGAAAAGGAAACTGAGGCCCACAAGGGGGAACCTTTTCAAAAACAGACACAGTTGAGTGGGAAGAAGCTACAAGGGATTTCTTCTGACTCTTACGTCAATGCTTTTTGATGCTACCCCTCAACATTCAATACTCATTGTGGAAAATGGTTCCCCTCTTTATTTGGTCTGCAGCACAGAGTGAAGTCTCACAACTCAGACATTTCCCTGGAGAACTTCTCAAGTACCTGAGGCTTTACCCCTGGAGTCTTAGCCCTTTGGTGCTTCCTGGTGGGTAACTATTACTCCAAAGGCAGCCTCGACCACTGATTCTTCTCACTGTCCTGTGACAAACACGGGGGATGGCCACGGGAGACAGAAGGACGCAGCTGCGAGAGGGCAAAGGGCTGTGCAGTCCCCCTGGAGTCCCTCACACCGCCCATTTCCCATTGAGCACAAGCTGTCCCGGCCCCATGGTCCAAGCCTGCTCCAGAACTCAGCCATCATCCCTCTCAAGGGACCACAGCAGCAACTCCTGCTACTTTTCTATTTTTAAGACTTTTCCTTCCAATCTGTTCCATCTAGTCTGAGTCTCACGACTGTCGTTTAAATGTTATTTTTTTTTTCCTGTTCAGAAACAAATATATTGCCTATTTATCAACTTTCAAGGATACCTTCCATTTCCAGTCACACCCGCCATGACACAGCTCAGTCACGCCTGCCCCCTCAACCCTCCTCTCTGACGGGACCCCTCTGCGTCCATCTCCGGACATTCCCGCAGGACACCGGCTTCTTCGAGGTTTCCCGGTCCTCCTCTGCTATTTAAAATGCAACTGTGGTGTTAGACCTTCGCAAATGTCACTGAGTTATCACCTCAATTGCTCCGGTGATCTCTCAGCATTTGTCAACCATTTGCAATTCAGGATTCAGGACAGGTTAATATGTTTGTTTTTTATTGGAGTTCTTGTACATTTTTTATTTTTGTCAAATCATCTCTCTGGAATAGAGCTATGTCTTGAGGGCAGAGACCATGACTTTGGCCTCCTTTGTTATTCCCCCGGGCACTAAATGTCAGGGTCTGCATACAGGAATCATTCAATAAATAACGACTGAGTGATGGTGATGTGCCACATTGCAAATAGTCTGCCCTTTGGAAGAGCTGTTATTCTCCTAGTATTCCCCCCCTAGACCTGATGAACGCCACCATATTGAAAGGCTTCTCTTTTCTCCTCCCCAGTCCATGCTCATCTTGCACACAGATAGTCCAAAGTCCTGCTACTCAATGTGGACCCCCTGGAAGCAGCACGAGCTTCACCTAGTAGCTTGTTAAAAATGCAGAGTCACAGGCCAACATCATGCCTACTGAGGCTGCTTTGCTCTTTTCACATCATCCCTGCCAGATGATTGTGTGCACATTAACACTAGAAAAACACTACTTTAAGGGGAATGATTTTCCTTTCGGTTTTTTCCCTCTGGAGAGCCCTGCCTATGAAATTGTTATGTTCCTAGCCTGCAGCTGATGTGGAAAACAAAGGCAAAAGGAAATGCAGATACAATTAAATTTCCTTATAACCCACGGCCCATTGACACATACTTGAGGCAGCCAGAGTATCATGGTCCTTCTGGAAACTCCCCCTCGGTCTTCCTGTTAGTGCCTCCCTGGGGAAAAAACCACCTTAGCTTGACAATAGCCAGGCCTCCAGGGTCCTGTGTGTCTTCTTTAGCAAATGAAAATCCTTCAGGACACCTGTCTTATCTCTGTCATCGCCCCCCCTTAATATATATATTATATTAGTATATAACCAATTGCTCTTCACCATCTCAGTGCAGTTCTTTCTGCTCACAGATCCTGTCTGGATGCTTTAATAAAACCACACCTTTGCACCAAAAACATCTTAAGAATTCTTCCTTAATCATTGGCTGCTAGACCGCACATCAAATCGCAGCACAGCTGCTTAATTTCACATCCTGGGTTGTAGCCACTTAAACCATCGTGCTGGTTAAATTTTAAACTTAAATGAGGACAGGCATACCTCAGCTATATCACAGATTTGTTTTCAAACCACAGTGATAAAGCAAATATCACAATAAAGTGAGTCAAGTGACCTTTTAAAGTTTCTCAGTGCATTTAAAGTTACACTAACATTAGAGTGTAGTCTATTAAATGTTCAATAGCATGTCTAAAAATATGCATGCCTTAATTTATAAAAATTCTTCATCAGGATAAAAAGCTTCTGCACAGCAAAGGAAAGAGTCAACAAAACAAAGAGGCAACCCACGGAATGGGAGAAGATATTCACAAATGACACTACAAAGGGCTAATACCCAGATCTATAAAGAACTCCTCAAACTCAAAACCCAAAAAACAGATAATCATGTCAAATAATAGGCAGAAGACATGAACAGACACTTCTCCAAAGAAGACATACAAATGGCTAACAGACACATGAAAAAAATGTTCATCCTCTTTAGCCATCAGGGAGATTCAAATCAAAACCACACTGAGATACCACCTTACACCAGTTAGAATGGCCAAAATCAACAGGACCAGGACGGTAAACAACAAATGTTGGAGAGGGTGTGGAGAAAGGGGAACCCTCTTACACTGTTGGTGGGATTGCAAGTTGGTGCAGCCACTGTGGAAAACAGTGTGGAGATTCCTCAAGAAATTAAAAATAGAGCTACCCTATGACCCAGCCATCGCACT